>JAQIUQ010001045.1:0-72500 GCA_030378365.1 Hybognathus amarus | reverse complement strand
CATTGAAATACCGGGATAACCTGGCATCTCCTCAGACTGGTTGTCACTGCATCAGTTAATGATATGCTAAAGCCCGCCCCCTCATGTCCTGATTGGTTACTTTTGTGACCTTAGCCATGTTTTTGAAACCATCTTCTTTTTCACTGCAGTTTTTAAAGAGAAAATACTTAGCAATGGTGTTGAATTATGAATTTGCACACGGTTTGAGCAAAGCACATTAAATACCCCGCATAGACATATAAACACAGCCAGGGGACTTCAAATAACTCAATTTCACCTGGATTTTTTTGCAGTGCACAAAATAACGAAATGCAGTATATTTTTACATTTCAACCTTCTCCGTCGCACAAAGCAGTTTTACACTTTTACAACTTGTATGATATTGCTGGCTTATGGAGCTTGACAGCTGTAGTCGTTTGAAAAAAGGACAGCCCATTTTCTTCAAAAAGTCTTATTTTGTGTTCCACAGAAAAAAAAGAAAAAAAAGAGGCAAGCAAAAGATTAAATAATTGTCATTTTTTTTAGTTAACCATTGCTTTAAGAACAACCGAACAGCTTGACTTAATACACAATGTCTTATAAGACAAATATGAACTCTGAAAAGTAAAGTGTGAAATGTAATATCTGTGGGGCCAGGGGTTTCATTACAACGGGAACATTATAATTAAAACTTCTAATTAAAGCCTTAGGGCACATTAAGATATTTATAATACCAGCAATCTAGTCAAAACTGTATTTCTCATAATTGCGTTCCGAGAGATGCAAGCCAAGGTTATTTTCTATTAATGTTCAAAGCACAGAGAAACTTGTAACAGCAACAATAAGCAGGTTTTCCCCCTAAAGGCCCAATTCAGTGATGTGGGTTTTGAAGATCTGGCCGTAAAAGCGTCTAAATCATATAGTAAATCTATTTAAAGCTCGGAGTTTCTGTAAACGGGGATGTTTTTGATTGAAAGTGTTGCTAAGTCCAATATCTCCAAAGGCCCAAATGAAGAGCTCTGACAGCGAGTGCATAAACTTTGCTGTCTTCTCCTCCTCAGCAAGTTCTCTAGAGAGAGTTAGATGAGAAGAGCTGGAACCCGTTTCAGGCCCGAGGATGTTAAGAGCCAATCGCATCACAAGATTGGCAAAGGACCGGGCGGCGCTGGCACTGAGACGGCAGACAAACAGATTCTCACCGCGAGCGGAAAGTAAAGGCAGGTGCAGCTTAGCGACGTGTCAGTCAGCTTTCCCAGAACGTGGAGAGATGGGAGCGATGCCCACGCGCTGGGACAGAGAGTCCATACGGGCCGAAAGATAAAACGGGCCGCGGGCAGAATCACTGAGGGATGGGGCTTATGAAAGCTGAGACGTGGGTTTGTGCTGTTCTGCATTCTTTCTGCCGGCTAAGAAGTGGCACTGTTAGTTAGTTATGAGACCTGGGGCAACAGAGCAAATGTTTCTGTTTACAATTTTTCTCTCAAAGGCCTTATGAATGTGAACTAAAGAACAGCAATAACAAGCAGGTTTTCAAACTACAGTCTTGATTCAGTGATGTGGGGTATGAGTTCCTGCATTAGAATAACTCACTAAATATTGTATAAAAAGAGGATCTGTGAGTTTAAAGGGATAGTTCACTTTGAAATTCATTTTTGGTATGTTTTATCTTACCTCAAGGGCATCCAAGATGTAGGTGTCTTTGTTTCCGCAGTAGTTTCAATTTGATATTTTTAGGTCAAATCGTTCTTGTATGGCAGTCATATAATGCAGGTCTATGGTCACCACCTCAAAGAGCATGCACAGAGAAGTCCGGATTAAACATGATTTAATGACTTGTAAATGTAAGTACACATTGATGGCCTAAGACACAAAACGAGCGGTTTGTGTGAGAAAACGAACAGTATTTATATCGTTTTTACCTCTTGTAACCACAGCCACGTCCAAATGATCTGAGGGAAGTGTCACCTTTCACTGTGAAGATATAAACATATTTAGATATTCAGGAAATCGCAATGGAAGACGACTCCGATATATCCACAGACAATGTTTTTTCACAACCGCGCGAGATCACTTCCGGCGCTTTCCGCCGTTTGCGCAGACCAAAGCGCCCGCGCCCCTCAGATCACTTGGACGTGGCTGTGGTTACAAGAGGTAAAAACGATATAAATACTGTTCGTTTTCTCACACAAACCGCTCGTTTCGTGTCTTCGGCCATCAATGTGTACTTACATTTACGAGTCATTAAATTATGTTTAATTTGGACTTCTCTGTGCATGCTCTTTGAGGTGGTGACCATAGACCTGCATTATATGACTGACAGACAAGAACGGTTTAGACCTAAAAATATCAAAATTGAAAATACTGCGGAAACAAAGACACCTACATCTTGGATGCCCTTGAGGTAAACATACCAAAAATTTATTTCAAAGTGAACTATCCCTTTAAATGAGGACATTTAAGTGTGTCAATGAGAAAGGAAAAGACATTCTTTTAAAAATATAGTTATAACTATTTACGACCAGATTTTTTTGTTGTTGTTTTTGCCACGATACAATATCGATTTTAACAAACGACTATTGGCCAATTGACTGATATTTGTCACTTGCACACTTATTTGAACTTTTGTTATTAAAATTGATTATTGTTTTGATCATGTTTTAAACATTAAGGTATATTAGCTAGTTTATTGCTGCTTCATCAATTATGGATTGGATTCATTAAACATTTAAAAGGCCAACATTATAAGAGAAGAACAAAGATTTAAAAGAAAATTACAAATTTCAAATGAGACTAAAAAAGTCAAGTTTTTTTAAAATATACTCTTTGAATTCATTTGTTTTTAAAAATCGTGTATACCATTTTCAAATTTTCCAAAAATACAATAATAATATTACAGTAATAACAATTTCTAAATATATAAAATAATAAATAAAAATATAAAATGTCAGGACAGCTGTATGGCTGTTTGATTTTACAACCCTTTTATGAATTTTAATTCAGAAATTAAAAACGTGCTCATCATAGAAAAGGTGCAATCAAGTAATTGTATGAAATGATTTTTTTTTTAATAAATGAAGAAAGAAAAAAAATTAATTAAATAAAAAAATTTAAATGTAAAATGTAAAAAAAAATATATTTTAAAAAACTGTATTCCAAATGCAAACTGTTGGATTACCTTAGTATCAGTAATGGTACACTCTTAAAAATCAAGGTTCCAATTTTTTTTATTTTTATTTTTTTATGGAAGTTTGTTTCCAGTAATTGTGACTTTTTATCTCACAATTCTGACATTTTTCTTACAATTGTGTTTATATCGGTTATTCTGACTTTATTTCTCGCAATTTCATCTTTATAAACCACAACCTCACTTTTGTTTTTGTGAGATATAAACTAACAATTGGGAGAAAAAAAAACCTAATCATGAGGCAAAAAGTAACAATTATCTTTTTATTTTTTATTCCATGGTGGAAACAATTTCATAGTTTTCTGCAGCGATCCCATTGAAAACCCATTTTGGCCTCCTCACAGAACAAGAGCATTTCTTAAATAACCATTTTCTTGTGAAGAACATTTCAACAATCTAAAAAAATATTTTCCAATAAAGAACTTTTTGTGCAATAAAAAGGTTCCATGGAAGTTCGATCTCAATAAAGAGCCTTTATTTTTAAGAGTGCAAATAAAGGCAAGAAAAAAGTGATATTGACTAGATGGCTTATCTAAATGTCTTCTGAACGCCAAACAAACAAAAACATGTCAGTAGTAAATTTGATGCAGTGACAGTACCTGGTTCAGGCAAGCACTTTTAGTGGCATGTGCATTTATATACATACCCTGCTGAGAGTAAGGGTGCCTTGTTTGCAGTCTCTGCACCGAACGCGTAGTTTTCCAGGCTGGACGGCCTTGCAGACCGCCTTACAGAACACATAGAAACTGCTGTGGCCTTTAGTTTCTGCAAGAACAAACAAAAACATCATAAAAACTAGCAATAATGGTGAAGTGTGTGGGGTTTTACACACTTTTCAGTTTGCTATTACAGTTTCTACTATCTCAGTGCGCAGATAACTATTATTAAACCATTTGTTGGTTGATATCCTAAAGCATGTACAAACTCATATAATTGCCAGTTGGCCAGCAACTTTATTAAGATCTGTAACATAAGACATGGTTATATCACTTATCCATGATGATGTAAGATATTCAAATAAAATACGGTCTACTGAAAAAAATCATGAATCTTCTAACTGCCAAGACACGTGTGAAATATTTCTCACATTAAGCAACCAAAATGGTGGGTCAAAATCATAATGTGTCTTCACATTTTGTAACAGGTGGCGTTTTATGGAGAGATGGAGTTTAATCAAGAAAATATGCACAGAGACAAAAATGTAGATTTTTATTATTAGTGATGCAAAACACAGTTTCATGGTAACATTTTATAGTTTGTAAATTTTCTCAACACATCATTGCAAGTACTAAAATATGTTCCAAAAGGAACAACACATTCGGTTCTCCAAAGCATCCTCCAAAGGACTAAATAAGCTCCTACTTCAGGCACGATAATGAAGCATCAGTGACGTAAGTGCACGATGATTGGCCGAACACATGCCATATGAAACACCGGCATTTTTACAAACGTTTCACGCTGGATTTGCCAATCGTTTGAAACGGAAAGATGAAACGGTAATTAAAGATCCTGCTCATGATTGGGAATTGCAGGCGGTGAGTAACATCAAATGCCTGTGTTTTGTTGGCAATCAGCATGTAAGTGCATAAACAACAAGAATGTATAGTGAATCATACGTTATCAAGGGAAAATGCGATGATGTATTGTGTGTGACTCTTTAGCCCCGTTCACACCGCCCGCGACACTCAGCGACAAAGCGACATGATCCCATCTGTTTCAATGGAGCGCTGGCGACTTCCGGCAACATGAGCGGCAGTGACTGTTCAGCGACACAATGTGGGCGTGTCAAGCGACAAGAGACAAGCGACAAAGGTTGAGAAATTTTAACTTTATGCAAAAGAAAGCGATTTTCGCAAGCGAAAACCAATGGGAAAGAAGAGCATCACTGTCTCGAGTGCAAGCAAGACAGAAGAGTTTAAGGACGATTTCACTGTTTTGTATGAATTTTGTATCAACACCTCACACTGACACTGTCTGGTTACTGATATTCTTCTAAATATCAGAAAATCGGCTGAATGGATTCAATAACCAGTTAAACCCAACTGTTTACCTCTGAAGGAGTTGTAAAATGAGCCAACACTATCTCACGCCCAATTCGTACGAAATTCGACGAATGATTAAAAAGTGTCTAATTCGTACTAATTCGTATGGCCTCACTCGTACGAATTTGTACGATTTGTCTAAACCTACGTGATGGTTAGGTTTAGGGGCGGGGTAAGGGGTAGGTCATTCATACGAATTAGCCGATTCGTAAAATATGTACAATTTAGCAAAATCATACTAATTCGTACGAGTGAGGTCGTATGAATTGTTACGAATTAGACACTTTTTAATCATTCGTCGAAAATTCGTACGACTTGGTCGTGAGATCGGGTTGAATGAGCCTACTTCCAAAAAAAGTGGAGTATCCCTTTAAGAGTGGACACCGTAACGCTCGGGGCAAGACAACTTGTGTGTGTACCAAACAATGCTAGACCATAGGCTACCAGTAGAGAATAAGTCAATATGTCTGCATTCTTTTAATTCATTTTTTCTTAATTCTGTTTGGTGCTGAAATTTCACATCAAGGAAATCAAGTGCATTCTTTTATTTAAGAACATTCTTATCAAGCTTCTGTTTGCTTTAATTTTGTATCCCTTGCTTCTTGTCCTCTATTAGTGAACATCTGTGGAGTGTTCTGAGTGGGACGCAAGTGTTGGTTAGAGCACTGAAAATAAGAACAAGGTGTAGCAGCTCTTCAACAAGCCACCACAGTCCCAGGACAAAGAGCTCACGATCCAATTACCCAGAAAAGAAGATCCAGACATCTCTGCATATGATTTAGTTGAGAAAGGACATGTCCTATCAGTCTGTCCCATCCCAGTTTAAATCACTCATGCATGCACACGCACACACCTGGGAGCAGCATTCTCATTAGAGCTAAAAGCATGGGGCAGCGAAGAGGTACAAGATACCTTGACACAGCTAACAATAAATTGGAGCAGAGTGGGTTTTATAAGACAGGCACCCTGTTATTTATGATTTCTGCATGATTCCTCCATTATGCTAATGCTTTTACAGGGAGAAGGGCTGGATAAAAGAGGTAGCATGATTGGACTAAGTAGCCGAGTGGGCCGCTAGCCAGAGCGAGGTTGAAAAGGGAAGGACGGGAAGAGGACAGCTTGTAAAAGCGGCGCCATTGTGGCAAATGACAGCATCCACTTCAAGAACCGGTGCGCTTACAAAAACATTCAAATGCTCTCTCTGAGAGCTGCGTGTACCGCTGAAGGAGGTCGAAAAGCCTCAGCGGTACACAAACTAATGTAAATGAAAGGATATACAGTACTTACAAAGGAATTCTAGTTTGGCACTAAAAGCATCATATAGGAAGTGAGTCAGTGGCAATTGCAAATATTGCACAGGAAAAACAATGTCCTATTAATGTTCATATAAATGGCAATGGCAAATCTTATATATATATATATATATATATATATATATATACACAAACACACACAGTCACCTAAAGGATTATTAAGAACACCTGTTCAATTTCTCATTAACGCAATTATCTAATCAACCAATCACATGGCAGTTGTTTCAATGCATTTAGGGGTGTGGTCCTGAATCTCCTGAACTCCAAACTGAATGTCAGAATGGGAAAGAAAGGTGATTTAAGCAATTTTGAGCGTGGCATGGTTGTTGGTGCCAGACGGGCCGGTCTGAGTATTTCACAATCTGCTCAGTTACTGGGATTTTCACACACAACCATTTCTAGGGTTTACAAAGAATGGTGTGAAAAGGGAAAAACATCCAGTATGCGGCAGTCCTGTGTGTGAAAATGCCTTGTTGATGCTAGAGGTCAGAGGAGAATGGGCCAGACTGATTCAAGCTGATAGAAGAGCAACTTTGACTGAAATAACCACTCATTACAACCGAGGTATGCAGCAAAGCATTTGTGAAGCCACAACACACACAACCTTGAGGCGGATGGGCTACAACAGCAAAGACCCCACCGGGTACCACTCATCTCCACTACAAATAGGAAAAAGAGGCTACAATTTGCAAGAGCTCACCAAAATTGGACAGTTGAAGACTGGAAAAATGTTGCCTGGTCTGATGAGTCTCGATTTCTGTTGAGACATTCAGATGGTAGAGTCAGAATTTGGCGTAAACAGAATGAGAACATGGATCCATCATGCCTTGTTACCACTGTGCAGGCTGGTGGTGGTGGTGTAATGTGTGGGGGATGTTTTCTTGGCACACTTTAGGCCCCTTAGTGCCAATTGGGCATCGTTTAAATGCCACGGCCTACCTGAGCATTGTTTCCGACCATGTCCATCCCTTTATGGCCACCATGTACCCATTCTCTGATGGCTACTTCCAGCAGGATAATGCACCATGTCATAAAGCTTGAATCATTTCAAATTGGTCTCTTGAACATGACAATGAGCTCACTGTACTAAAATGGCCCCCACAGTCACCAGATCTCAACCCAATAGAGCATCTGGATGTGCATCCCACAAACTATAAAAAGCTATCCTATCAATATGGGCCAGCATTTCTAAAGAATACCATGTACCCATCCTCTGATGGCTACTTCCAGCAGGATAATGCACCATGTTACAAAGCTCAAATCATTTCAAATTGGTTTCTTGAACACAGTCACCAGATCTCAACCCAATAGAGCATCTTTGGGATGTGGTGGAACGGGAGCTTCGTGCCCTGGATGTGAATCCCACAAATCTCCATCAACTGCAAGATGCTATCCTATCAATATGGGCCAACATTTCTAAAGAATGCTTTCAGCACCTTGTTGAATCAACGCCATGTAGAATTAAGGCAGTTCTGAAGGTGAAAGGGGGTCAAACACAGTATTAGTATGGTGTTCCTAATAATTTTTTAGGTGAGTGTATATATGTATTTAAAAATTAGCACAGATACACATTACTTTTAACCCAGGCTAAGTGGAAAAACGTACCTCTGGCGTGCCAAATTGCAGACTGATCTCATGAAATGCCGTATGTATGACACAACAATTCGTATTTCTATTTTTGCGCGCTATCAACACGCATAATTGCTTTTCAGCGAGTTTATCAACGCCGTTGACTTAACGTTACATTACTATATATACTGTATGACCTACCCAACCCCGTCCCTAAACCTACCCGTCACTGGGGTTAATAGAATTTATGAGTCTTCTTCTACCATCCTAGGAAAAAAAAAATATCACTCCCCAGATGTAGATCTACATTTTGCTTTGTTTCGCTCATTTATTGGCGTGTACATACACGCGGAATCACTCAAGTCATTTAACAGCGTAGACATACACGCAAAAAATGACGGTTTGTTTCAGCGTGGACATACACCCGGATAGCTCAAAATGCGTATAGATAGATGAGCGTATAGAAGGCCACTTGACTTGAAAGTGGTGTGTTGTTTAGCGGAAAGTCACGATGCCATGTTGCAAAATGACATTACGTTGCCGTTGCTTCTTGCATGTCTTGAACACTTTCAAAGTGAAATGTCCAGTGAGTGGCTCTAAAACCATGTTCAGTTTTAACTGAAGCATGAGAATGGCAACGTTTTATTTACATAGATTTTTGTACAAATTGTTTGGAAATGAAATGCACAGTGAATGATGCTAAAAAGGTTAGTGGTTTAGACACTAAAATAACATACCACTTACACAAAACCCTAATCTAAAGCTAACCGTTACTGTTAACAAAAGCAAATTAGTCTTTATTATTCGATATTCTGATCATGATTTGCCTAGAACAAGGACTAAAAGTTGTTGGTGTTTTTGTGTGCTTTTTTTTTTTTCAACTGAAAACTGCAGTTATTTGTAAATTTTAGGAGAAAAAAAATGAATGTAGAGGCATGTTTTTCCTATGAGATTATGTAGATTACTTCACCTTTAGTAGTATTTTGAGCAAAATTTGAGACACCAAAAAGTACACATTCTTCCAGTAACTATTTGTGCTTCTTCAGTCTTATAAAGCACCAACAACCAATGGATATAAAAATATATTTCATCCACACCAACACAAACATACGCACATAAAACAACACAGTTCCACAGCCTTCACCTGTGTGTCCAGCAGAGTCCCCCGTCTGGACGCATCTGTCTCCAGAATGACAGCCAGGCCTTCGGATGCGGTGGTCAGACGGGAGCTACTGAGGTCGAGTCGAGGTCAAGCTCTCGGTCCCGTGGCCCAGCATGCGCTGCAGGACCAGCTCAGAGCGCCGAGGTCGAGGACGGGGGCAGGACCACGTGAACCGTGCTCTGCTCAGGGAGATCGCAGCCCTGTCACAGAAGAGGACAAGCAGATAGTTACAGCTTCATCCATGTTTAATATCACTACACCTCAGGGATTGGTCTGTAACCCATCATGCACCACTACACTCCTAGAAACACCTATGCTTTTGTCAGGTTTTGGATCTTTTCTAAGAATAATGTGGTTGCTGTCTTCATGTAAATTGGATTTCATGATCCACTTTAGTTCTCACTGGTCTACTTCTGTTAAGCAATTTAGGGTAATTATTAATGGAAAAACTGAATGTAGTAACCCCATGTCAGATCAAAAATTGCTCAGAAAAAGTTATATTTTATTTTATTTCTGAGACCATCCTCTGTGTCAGTGATATGAATAGTAATCCTATGGTGCTGTAGTCTCAAAAGCGCACTGCGAGAGGATCTTTTCATCCTGTTGTCTTTCATTTCTGTCTCCAGCATGAGGAAAGAAAGGATCAAACTTTGCCGTCATAAGTACCTTCACAAATTCAAGTAATCAAGCTGGCACATACGCTGCAGACCGGTGGGATTGTAGCTCCGGAAAAACAGGTAGAGAAGAATAAACATGCCAATCACTGTAAGACACTGACAAAAAGCTTGTATCTTGCAGAGAATGAAGGGAAGATGAAGGTAAAACACCATTGTTTGGAGAAGGCAGAAAAATGACAAAGATATCATACAGTATGAGAAGCACTTTAATACGGTACAATTCCCTTTATTCGCTTGATTGTCCTTAATTCCCTTACTGAATATGACAAAAAAATGGCCTCTTTGAGTAGATATGTGTAGATGATGTTCATAACTTTTCAACACATCTTCAAAATTTTTATTTTATATATAAAATATATATACACACACACTCACCTAAAGGATTAGTAGGAACACTATACTAATACTGTGTTTGACCCCCTTCCGCCTTCAGAACTGCCTTAATTCTACGTGGCATTGATTCACAAGGTGCTGAAAGCATCTCTTGAAATGTTGGCCCATATTGATAGGATAGCATCTTGCAGTTGATGGAGATTTGTGGGATGCACATCCAGGCACGAAGCTTCCATTCCACCACATCCCAAAGATGCTCTATTGGGTTGAGATCTGGTGACTGTGGGGGCCATTTTAGTACAGTGAACTCTAGTAGTGGGAAGTTCGAATCATTTTACTGACTCGGATCTTTGAGTCTCGTTCATCAAAATGAACGAATCTTTGAAGTCATTTCGAGTCATTCGTTCATTTCGGTCATTTCATCATTATTTAATTAAAATGGCATGTTAACTATCCCAAAACATCTAGTACCTACGAAAATCTTGATTACATTTGTAAAAATAATAAAAAAATAACATAAATAACTATAGGGTAATGCAGCCAAAGCCAAAGCATAAGCAACTGAAACTTTCGAAAGACTCGGACCCGCCCTGAACCTCGAGAACTCGAGAGATGAACTAATCATTTTTGTTTTCAGTACAGATTCAGAACCCATATATTGTGCAATGCACATGCACGGGTAACACAAAATGAACAAATGACTCTGTAAGACAACTCAGTAGTCCCGAGTCATATTAAAGATTCATTCAAAATGAACAACACATCACTAGTGAACTCATTGTCATGTTCAAGAAACCAATTTGAAATGATTCAAGCTTTATCCTGTTGGAAGTAGCCATCAGATGATGGGTACATGGTGGCCATAAAGGGATGGACATGGTCAGAAACAATGCTCAGGTAGGCCGTGGCATTTAAACAATGCCCAATTGGCACTAAGGGGCCTAAAGTGTGCCAAGAAAACATCCCCCACACCATTACACCACCACCACCAGCCTGCACAGTGGTAACAAGGCATGATGGATCCATGTTCTCGTTCTGTTTATGCCAAATTCTGACTCTACCATCTGAATGTCTCAACAGAAATCGAGACTCATCAGACCAGGCAACATTTTTTCCCATCTTCAACTGTACAACTGTCCAAAGAGTGGTACCGGGTGGGGTCTTCTGCTGTTGTAGCCCATCCGCCTCAAGCTTGTGCGTGTTGTGGCTTCAGAAATGCTTTGCTGCATACCTCGGTTGTAACGAGTGGTTATTTCAGTCAAAGTTGCTCTTCTATCAGCTTGAATCAGTCGGCCCATTCTCCTCTGACCTCTAGCATCAACAAGGCATTTTCACACACAGGACTGACGCATACTGGATGTTTTTCCCTTTTCACATCATTCTTTGTAAACCCTAGAAATGGTTGTATGAGAAAATCCCAGTAACTGAGCAGACTGTGAAATACTCAGACCGGCCCGTCTGGCACCAACAACCATGCCACGCTCAAAATTGCTTAAATCACCTTTCTTTCCCATTCTAACATTCAGTTTGGAGTTCAGGAGATTGTCTTGACCAGGACCACACCCTAAATGCATTGAAGCAACTTACATATGATTGGTTGATAAGATAATTGCAATAATGAGAAATTGAACAGGTGTTGATAATAATCATTTAGGTGAGTCTATATATATATATATATATATATATATATATATATATATATATATATATATATATATATATATATATATATACACTGTATATATACAATACGTTTTACAATACTTATTCACAATTTTATCCAATTTTTAGATCATGTTGATCTACACACCAATTATTAAACTGTGATGCTCTACCATTATTTACCTCTTGTTGAGCAGAGAGTTATTTTTACCTGAAAATATAGCAGAATGTTTGATGCAAATCAGACAAAAACATTCCTTCAATAAGAGAAAACCTCTCTGACAGGGAAAGTGGTTATTTTGTCTGAAACCGTTCTCAAGTGTTCATTTCTTTTTCATTTCAAACAACATAGACAGACAAAATAAAAGTGTGAATCTCATCTTGTCCATTTTCTCCATCCTGAAACCTGAGGGTCTGATTTTTTCAAGGGTAACTAAACCCCTGGTCAGAGCCTGACTCCACCCACTGGCAATATTTGAAAAATGCTGGAAAAGTGGGCAGAGCCCAGTGGAGGGAGGGACGTGCACCTGAGACGCATCTCTCTCTGTAGGCAAGGGCGTGGTTAGCTAGTACTCTCTGACATCACAGAGTACCACAACTTCCAATAGGAAAATTTAACTGCAGTAGTCACCGTTCAACCTGAAGAGGGCAGCACTCAGACGTTTTTACACCATATGTTGTAGAATTAAAACACTTTAAACCCAAATGCCAAAAAAATGACTTGACTCAATGAACAGCATTAATAAAGCCCCAGTCTTACAGATCATTAACTAAAAAAGCTGTTTTAGGGTTTAGTTACCCTTTAAAGAAAGACCCTCTCGCTCCAGGTGAACGGACACCCAGCAAAGCCTTATCAAACTTTCCTGTAAGGGAAATGAGACTTCTAATACAGGCTGAAAGAAAGATGGGCCGCATGCTGGGAAACAAAGCGGCCATAGCAACACATTGCTAGATCCCTATCGAGAAATGCAGGAATTAAAATTAGCATTGATCATTCGTTACATGATGGATGCTTTAAAGGCCGCTGTGACATAAAATATCCCGGTCAATATCAATTGAGTTGCACGGCAGTGCATTTCTGATTTAGCATTTGTGTTCCATGACAAAATAACGGCGAGATGATCCTTTTTATTCGAACGCTACGCCTACAGATCTCGCGATAACCTCTAATTCACATTAATTGAGCCAGCAGTTTCCCTGATAACTCCAGTTCTCAGAGTAAAGGGAAAAGCTTTGGACAAAAATAACACTACAAATGCACTCTGAGATAAAAAGCAATTTCCAGGACGTGAACTTGTGACATTTAGAAAAAGCATTGATCCAAACAAAACACACACACACACAGCCTGAAAATTGAACACAAAACCAAGAGACGGAAAAATCGCACCGTAACCTAAGAATAAAGCCTCCACAGCAAATGCATTTGAGGTTGTCAGCCTGCCTCGATACTGACTTTTATTTATGCATATATATATGTGTATTTTTTTGTTCTTCAAATCCACTTACTTCGGGGACAGAGAGGCGCTTGTATTCCTGATGAGCAGAAAGTGCCTTCATTTTACGCACATGTGACCTTTATCAATTGAGACATTCTCTTGGGGGAGCCTGATCAACAAGTCAGTCTTTTAAAGACCGGGACACTGTGCATTAGTAACGACTTGGCTCTTAAAGATACGCAGCGGCTGAATTTCAATGCTGAAAGCACGGAGACAATCAATTTATCTTTCATCCGGAGTCATAAGCAGCCCCAGAGAGTCTGGACACTTTCTCAAGGTCATTTATGGTCATTGCTGGCATCAGTACTCATATATTCATCTATATTTCATCTTAAAGGGACACTGGATTAGTTTAGACTGTGAGCTGAATGTCAACTGTGCATGATTTGCAAATAGTTTGTCTTCGAATTTAAACTAAAAGTTGAAAAATGGATGTTCTTCAAAACTTGGCCCTACTGAGGAAGTTACTAATTTCCATGTTACTTTCAAAAAAGATATTTTACTTTTCAGAATGTTGAACATGGTAAAGGGTTCTCAAGTTCCAAAAAGAAATATATGTATAATATATATATATACATACATATATAATTAATTTATTTATTTATTTTTGCAGTGATGCCATTAAAGAACAATTTTGAGTTCCCCAAAGAACCTTTCAGTGAACAGTTTCTTAAAAGAATCACATATTGAAAAACTTTTTAATAATTTGAAGAACCTTTTCTGCTGTAACTTGACCTTGCAAGGAATGGTAAGGTTCCATGGTTGTTTATAGTTCTTCATGGAACAATAGAGATAAAGACTGTAGTGCATATAATTGTTAGCCTTCTTATAGATTTTATTGAGGAAAATGTATGCCGTTAAACCATTATTTACTGAAAAACCTGGTCTTAGCACTCAAATCCCATTTGCACTTCCGCACATATTCAAACTTGGTGCAGAACCTACAGCAGTGATGAAGTACTCTGTCCGAGTCCAAGACCATATTTTCAAGGTCTTGTTTCTGAATTTGGACTCATCTAGATCTGATTAGACGCTCTTCAGGTCTCTGTTTTTACCATGTACCATGTAAACAGTATTTAAGTCTTAAGTGAATGTAATCAGTTGAGAAGTCCATGGTTGAGAAGAACAACACACAAGTGAAATGGATCTGTGCAGTCGATCTTAAAGTGACGGCATCCAAATTTACCACCTGTCATTTTGTCATGTAATGCAAAACAAAAAAGTGGAAATCTCAGTCTTTCTTGACTGACTCACTTTTGTAACTGTAATAAGAATAAATGTATTTTAATTTACAGAGTAAAGACTATGCAGTTTTTTTTCATTATACATTTTATGTAATATTTCTTATTTCAAGAGCTTTAAGTTTTTCAGGTATTGGGCCATTTTATTTTTTAAATAAGGTTTATATGCTTTAAAAATAAGTATACCATTGAAATTCATCACCATTTTCACTTTCATTCAAACAACAAAAAACTAATATAAGCTAAAAAAAAAAAAACGATCAAGCTTGTGAAACAGTCATATTGTGAGTGACAATCTCATATTGTGACATAAAATGTTAGTCATAGCCATATGTCATATATTATGTTCACAGTCTTGTTCTTGTAATGGACTGGCATTTGGATTTGGCCAAAAATCAAACTTGACCTTCTTCAAGTCTTTGTTTTGACTGACTCAACTAACTCTTACTTGAATGATCTGGTTTCAACTACAACAATTGGCATCAATGACTCCAAACATGGTGCTAGACATCTTTATACATGAGTATGAATACATAAAAGTTCCAATGAAAATTAAGAGCTATGGCAGAGATTGTTATTCAGTAAACAATCCTTAAAATTTCTCATATACGGTTTAATAAGACTTTTTGTTTATAACAATTTAGTGCATATGGCTACACTGTAAAAAATAATTGTAATTTTAACGGTAAAAATGCTGCAGTGCAAAACTGTTAATTGGTTAACAGAAAGTTTCTGTACTATATACAGTAAATAACTGTGATAGAGCTCATGGTACATTTAATGTAATTTTACTGTAAAATACCATTAAATTTACAGTTTTTGAAAGTGAAAAAGAACTCATTGTATAATTTACAGTGAAAATTTATCGTAAATTGACATTCCCACAATTCCCTGTATGACACTTCACATTTTATACATTTTTGTTGAAATAACTAAGTTCCTCATAGTTTTCTTGTTTTTCTTCTTATTAACCTTCTTTTGGAAGAGCTACTTGTGATGAGCATTGATTGATCATGTGACTCTAATCACTGCTCTTATGATTGTTGTTAGTCAGTGTATTACAAATGGTACAAAACAGATATCATTACTTCAATAGGTTGGTAAATTAACATTGTATCAGATCATGAAATACGGTTTATTACTGTAAATTAAGTTTAGTCTTTAAAACCAATAACATTGCTACCGTATTTTTGACGGTAAAGTAATGGCAACCACAGATGCCGTTTTTTTTACAGTAAACATTACGGTTTTATTTTTTACATCGTAATTTGACGATAGATCAACCAGTTCAACATTGTGTTCCACAGAAGACAATAATATAGGTTTAGAATGACCTAGGTATATTGTCACTTTTAGCAATTTCAGCAAATACCTTAAAGGAACACTCCGGACTTTTTGGGACTTTGGCCTATTCACCTTATCCCCAGAGTTAGATAAGTCCATACATACGTTTTTCATCTCCGTGCGTGCTATAAGTCTGTTTGACGCACCCACCGCTAGCCTAGCTTAGCACAAAGACTGGGTGTTATTGGTTGCAGTTCACATACTAATTGAAATGAGTGACAAAATAAAGCAAACATTTTTCTATTTAATATGTTGTGATTTGTATAGTCACAGAGTGTACAAAAAACAAAATCAAATGAGACACAGACATCTTTTAACCGTATAAATACTGGGAACTATATTCTCTGAAGGCGAAGCACTGCTACTTGGGCGGAGTGATAACCGCATCACCTGAGAGACAGCGCAGTGGAGAGGAGCAGAGAGTTCGCTCAGAGTTTGGATAACAGAGTCAGCAATTTATAAATAGTAAAAGCGTAATTTACAGTCATGGGTTTTAGCTGTATTTTAAATAGCTGCGACAATAAACAGGGGAGGTAATACCATGATGTTTCACAGAATTCCAACTGAAAACGCTGATCTGATGAAGAAATGGCTAACTTACTTGCTCTGGATATTGATTCAAACACACCTAAAGAGATTATCAAGGGACATTATGTTTGCTCGGTATATTTCACTGAGGACGACTATTTGGAAAAAATGGAATTTCCCACACGGAAAATAAACGTGTGCTGAAGAATACGGCCATAGAGACAAGGACAAAGCTCACGTCTGCGGTGGTAAGGTAAGTGTTCCGTTATGTTTTTAGATGACCTACTGTAACAGTGCCATTAGCCAGATCGTAACGTTAGTGACACTATTATATGAATAGGGTATGAATATGTTTTTATATTGATGCGGCACGGATCGACGCACTTGGAAAAAACGCGCCTACACCCTGCGCGCATTTGAAGTAATGAACTTGAGCGCGCAAAGACACGATATGTGAGCAGGCCCTAATGTTTGTATTGTTTTGTCATGAATGCGCTCTATCTTCCCAGTAACAAATGAGCGGAGCTGTAAACTCAGGAGGACTGTAGCCTTCCTATTTTTTTTAGAAGACGTGAGCTTTGTCCTTGTCTCTATGGCCGTATTCTTCCGTGTGGGAAATTCCATTTTTTCAAATAGTCGTCCTCAGTGAAATATACCGAGCAAACATAATGTCCCTTGTCTGTGAAACATCATGGTATTACCTCCCCTGTTTATTGTCGCAGCTATTTAAAATACAGCTAAAACCCATGACTGTAAATTACGCTTTTACTATTTATAAATTGCTGACTCTGTTATCCAAACTCTGAGCGAACTCTCTGCTCCTCTCCACTGCGTGTCTCTCAGGTGATTCGGTTTCACTCCGCCCAAGTAGCAGTGCTTCGCCTTCAGAGAATATAGTTCCCAGTATTTATACGGTTAAAAGATGTCTGTGTCTCATTTGATTTTGTTTTTTTGTACACTCTGTGACTATACAAATCACAACATATTAAATAGAAAAATGTTTGCTTTATTTTGTCACTCATTTCAATTAATATGTGAACTGCAACCAATTACACCCAGTCTTTGTGCTAAGCTAGGCTAGCGGTGGGTGCGTCAAACAGACTTATAGCACGCACGGAGATGAAAAAGGTATGTATGGACTTATCTAACTCTGGGGGATAAGGTGAATAGGCCAAAGTCCCAAAAGTCGGAGTGTTCCTTTAATATCTGAATATCTGACAAAACTGGATGACCATAAAAAATGTAGTGTAAAACCATATAATATAATTTAATATAATAAAAACCAATTTTTAAAATCCCATATTAAATCGGAGCAAGTTAAAATCCACTCTGCTAGTTCAAGAGATGACTAAGCATCTTCGGAAAACACTGCCAATGTGAGTTGGGCTCAGCTGAGACACTTCCCCATGTAGACAGATGGTGTGGAGAGCTGGCCTTGAGACACAGAGCCTGAGAGGACACTGTGACTAATATGAGCCGGGACTTCCAACTGTGGAAGATCGACACCAGACAAAGATGGAAAAACAAGAGCATCTCGCCGGTTAAGCTGCTTAGGAAGTCAAGGGCGTCACTAGAGTCACATACCAACATCCTCTTTGAAACCACCATTAAGTATTTACAAGGGGACTCCGTCCTTGCAAACGCATTGACCAAGCTTTCACGTTTGCATACTCAGCGTTGAGTATATCTTTGGCCCAAGGGAACACATGGCGCAATCCTGAAATAAGATGGTGATTGGCTCCTTGGTGAGGCGAAAGGCAAGGACGAGGATGACTCTCATTCACGAAGAGTCCTTGAAGCTGAATGCATGTTGTAACCTTCAGAGCACTGCCGTTTATCTGTATTGCTCCTTCAGAAGCGTGGAGAGTGTGAAAGGAGGAGGACGAGACAGAGAGAAAAATGGGGAGATGAGCACTTTGGAAAATAGAGGTAATAACAGTGAGCAAGCCAATGGGTCAGAGAGGAATATAAAAGAGTGAGAGAGGAAGACAAAAAAGAATAACAAAGACAGACAAAAAAAACAGCACAGAACAGACCAAAGGAGGCAAAAAGGACGTAAAAGAGAGAAACAATGACAAACAACTAGACAAACAAAGAGAGAGTGCAGACAAACACTGACAGCAACATGAACTCTCTTCCGGGAATTCATTAAGAATGAAATCCGGACACTAACGTTGTTTATTTGCGCATGCTGCCGTTGCTTTAGCATTTGAGTCACTAAAGGAATTATGCAAATAAGGTGATAACAAAAGCCAATGAAATCTATGCTGAATGCCGTTTACACATCAGGTTCTGAGTGACGGTTACAGCAGACTACCGCAATTTGACACACTTTACTGTTATTTATATACTATTATAGTATTTGTACATATTTTATATAAATATCAGCTTTTATTTTTATATTTATAGTTTTCCCTTTAATTTTAAGTTTTAGTAATTTTTTTGATGTATTTCTAGCAATAATTTATCTTTATTTGTGTGTTTTAGTTTCAGTAATTTTAGTACTTCAACTCAAATTTATATTATTTCAGTTAGTTGCCAAGGCAACATTTTTCATTTAAGGAAAAATATGTCTATGCCCTCAAAACAATGCTGGGTTGGTTGAACCCAAATTTGGGTAAAATATGGACAAACCCAAATGTTGGGTTAAAAATGTAATTTAAAATTTTAACTTCAACTTTCGACTGTAAATGTGTTAATTGCATTTTTTACCCAACATTTGGGTTTGTTCATATTTGATCCAATTTGGATTTGAAACAACCCAGCATTTTTAGAGTGTGTGGCTGTTTTTGGTATGCTTTAATACAAACCATGTGTAAATTCACAAGTCAACAACATTGATGAGTATATTAAAACAGCAGTAAACCAAAGAAACAGTTGGAAATCGTTAGTGTTTCTGACGTCACAAACTACCTTGTAACCAATCTTGGGTGAGTTTTCCGTACAACGACGTAGTTCGTTGCTTCACTATATGATGCATCGTTGGAGAAATCGACTAGCTAGTCACGACTGTTTCCCGAAACCAATAAGTGGTTTGCAGCTCACGTGATTGTTTTACGGACTGCAGATGAGGGCAAGGAGTGAAGAGCGCAATGGACGAGATGGAGGAAAATCCGTACTGTACTACTTCAGACGCTATTACAAGAGAAATATATAAACAGAAAATCGAAACATATGTTGGACGTGATCCTTACGTTATGAGAGGACCGATTTTCAACTGAATTGAGAGATTTGCCTGCCATCAAGGCTGTAGATATCAGCAACTAAAGCCCTATTCGCACGGGATTAGTATTACCTGGGGACCACATGTGAATTTGAAATTACCTACCCACATCTGAATTTCATATGGCGCATTCGCACGGGATAAGCGAAGCCTGTGATTTTACTCGAATTTACTGACTTATCTCCCGGATATGATGTCATTAGGCTATGGCTTTGAAATGTCTTGTGTCGTTATAATGTCGTTATTATGTCTAGCTGTATATAATAAACAGAAGAACTGTCCTTGTATGCTGCTAAACATGTCATTCATCTCCATCTAATCGTTCTTTTTGTTTTTGCTCTTATGGTTTTCAGCTTTCTCTTTCTGCAAATTGTATGAGTTAGTTGTACTAGCGATATGACCCCGCACCCAAAATACTATCAAAACACTCCAACTCAGCCTCTATTCTTCGTGAAAGATGGATAACAAGGCGCAGATGAAACAAAAGCCTTGAAAAAATTATATAAGATCCAGCCAAATCACAGAGATGTTGAATTGACAAGGACTAATATTATCACAGAGACCTCAAGTGTTAGACGAAAATAGTTAATTATTTATAGGTAATTTGCGGTGGAACTTTTACTTTACAAATTACAGACATGGCCGATTCGACAAGGATGAAATCGCAGACAAACTCTGCAATTATTACAAATTACTACAGGTCCCTAGGTAATACTAATCCCGTGCGAATCAGGGCTTTACAGACATGCTTTGACTTTACAAAGTTCGGAAACTGGCACGTTACACAAACAGCCACATAAGTGTATTTAAACACCTGAATAATGTAATTATAAGCCACATAAATAATGTATTAACTCACATTTGATGAAGTGATCACTGCACACTAGTACAAACACATGGGCATTTTCCCATTCGGCTCCTCCGAACCGCAGACGTAAGTTAGGTTTACAAGGCATTTTTTACCGATGTTTTTCTGTCAATTTCTTGTATTTTACCCCCTTATGAACAACAACTTTTGGCACACAATAAAAAAATCTTTGTGGTTTGATCGATTTGAGCAACCATAAACGATGCAAAACATAGGCATTTGAGTGTGTTATAGTGCTTCCTAATATAGAAATTCACTTCCTGCCCTCCATCTGATTCTCAGCGCCAGTGGCGTGACGTCACGTGAAAACAAGCTATTGTAGAAAAGTATCGTTCAACCACGTTGGTTTTGCATGTGGTGGAGTAATAACTACTTTTAATGAAACTGTTTGAGATCCAATAAACGGTAGAGTTTTTTAATATAAATTACAAACATGTCATCTGAGGACTATTTCTATTACCTTTATTACCAGACTCAATATTTGGCTCGTTCTTACATAGTAGAGCGAGTTTGCACATGTGCACTCTTCAAACACCGGTACTTCAAATCTTTTGACAAACTAAAAGACGTAAATTCCATTTATATTTATTCTAAATAAAAGGCACCGGTTGTACTGAATGTAAGCTTGCTTATTTTGCTCAAGAGTAAGGATTTATTGCGTCCAAATGTGATGCAATATACTGTAGAAATGATTCCTCTAACCACAGGTCCGAGAGCTGTCGTTCAAACCACACAACTTTGCGATGCTATTTGCGAATGTTAGTTGGAACGATGATTTTGGGGAACACCGACTCGTTGAACTATGCTGATAACGACGGAACTTGCGACCGTGTATTGGCATAGCTGCACCCCCATATCAACATGTGACCATCAACCAGTGGATCACTGAGCTGAGTGAGTGAGTGGAGGCGGGGCTCATTAAGCACATTGATAGAACCAAGTATACTAAGAGTGTAGAGTTACATTCAATCTATTTTAAAGCATGAATAATTTTTTTCAAGGAAAACACTCAATATGCATATTTTTGTGTAAAATAAAACACACACAGATACATAATAATATTAAATTGAGCTCTTTTAATGAAAAATGCATTTATATGTCAGTGTCTGTATGTGTAACCCATAAGCCAGTCTGGAACAGAACAGGTGCAATTAAAGATGAGTTGATTTACAGCATCACAGACTGTGACTGTGAGAAACACATATAACGGTGAGACCCAGGAGCTATGAGCTGTGCAAGATAAGCTATTAGTCGGTTACATTCTCCAGAAACACTCGGTACAACACACTCACGCATACACAAGGCCAACTCTTTTTAATTAGTGCGAGTTTTATCTGTGCCCCAGTAAATTCACTGCACAATGAAGCTGTGGTAAATATGGATGAGAGACACGTAAATTAATTTTGAGAGAAGATGAGAGCTTATTAAAACAAATTGAGTAAATATACAGCATATTGATTCCACAGAGCAAGGTGACAACCTGCAGCCGGTGTCAACACTTAAGAGCCACTCGAGAATAGAGCTTGAGGGAAAACAAAAGGATTCTCACGCATTTACTGACACATAAAATCGTTTGGGCTTGTTTTCTGCATGCTTCAATATTGTGAAGAAATATGGCCACCAACAAACTAGAAGTCAGCAACCTGACCTGAGAATGACGAGAACACTTTAGACTAGACAGGAAACAAGTCAAATGGCCATTACAAATGAGTCATTTACATTTAGTTTTTAATTACAGATTAACCAATATATCAGATTTTCAGATTAATCGTAAGAACTTGAAATTAAGAGAAGTAAAGTAATTTAAATAGGAATCAAACATTTTTGAATGAGGGTGAAGGATTTCCCATACATTTTACAATGGGTTCAAGTTTGTCAGGTGAATTCATTGCGTCGATTGACAGAAAACGAAAATGGTTATGTGTCGATGTACTTTATACACCAATTACAATCACCAACTACAATATTGACAATAGACAATGGATTTTTGACTCTAGAGATACTCTAGTGGTAAAAAACAATTATCTTACCACTAGGAGTACTCCTAATTCGCACAAAAATATTTTATCTAGGAGTTTTTTTTCAGGAACGCCTTTCAGACCTACTCTTAGTAAGGAAAAATGACAACTAAACTAAGAATGAGTCTTCGTTGCTATGGATGACGTCAATTCTCATGCACAAGGTCCCTTGCAATGATCACAGTGATTGGTTTGTTAGATGACAGGGCCATTATGCGAAACATTACACGAGACGTAAATGGAATTACGACATCTAAATATGTCTGTGTCCTACACTAAATAATAATAAGTAATGCCATCGAAATGCATATATAATGACATGTTTGTGCAGACCCCAGTGAAGTGTAAATTCTAAAAAGGCAGCGAAGAGAGAAGAAAAGTCGTGAACTAAATTATTCAAGGTAGCCTAAGGGCCTGCAGTGTTCCAACATATTGCGTCTTTTGCGCGCTCAAGTTCGTTATTTTCAAATGCGTGCTCGTTTTCTCCAAGGGCTTCCGTATGGAGGCGCACCGGTAGGTCACGTGACAAGAACCAACCGGAGCGCAATCGCCCGAAAAAGTAGTTACATACTTTTTAACGTGTTACACACAACACTGGACGTCATGAACCACTGCAGATGCTGCTTCGGTTGTCTATGACACACAATACGAGATGAAACGATCGATTCTTGCATCCTTACGCCCATGGTCGTTTAGGAATCACGACGACACCTTACGTCAAACAGATATTGCTGAATCTGGCATAATGTGATGTAACATATCGCCGTCAGCGAGTTCGGTAACGTTTCCTTTTACAGTACAGTACTTACAGTGTACTTACAGTGTACTTACCTAGAAAGTACTGGCTAATATAAGGGAAGTACATGGAACAGGGGTAGGTTTAGGGGTAGGTTCAGGGTTAGTACTAGTTATTACCCAGTAATTGTAGTTACTAAAATAAGTACATAGTATTTACAAGGGTAACTGGACTGTAAAAGGAAGCGTTACCACGAGTTCAAGTGTAGTTCAACAGCGCACACAAATGAATGAACATCAGAAGGTATGTTGGAAGATACATTACAACGTTACCGAAGTCTGCATCATGTCTCATGTAATAACTCAATCAGTGTTTCAACTGTAGGAGACATCAGTAACAGATTAAAAAATATGTCACGTAATGTTAAATAACCTCAGGAAAGAGATTCAATGAGTGACCATAACTTCGCTTAGTTAGCTAGATAAAAAAATTACACTGAAGAGAGGAACATTTTGCTAAATATATGGACACTATTAGATATTCATTATAATATTTCATAAACTGTGATTGTTATTGTTTTATAAAACGGTTAGTTCGAATCCTTGATTCTGATTAGTCAAGAGCTGTGCTTTATTCACGATAAAACAACGACCGCTTCACCCAACGGTTCTATTCATCGCTGCGCAACACTGCGGTTCTATGTTGTTTTTATTTGAGCTTTCATGCATTTTACACATTGGAACGTTGTTGCTGTTCACACTCGGGGACTATTTTTTCCAGCGGAAGGTAGGCTTTTAGTGATTTTACTTTCAAGAAAGTTGCACTAACATTGTTTTTTGCTTAAATATTGTGTGGCAACCGTTTTATAAAAGCAATAAGATACTCGAGGCAAGTGCTGTATCGTGAATAAGTAACGGCTCAAGGGGTTGCAGGCACTCCGCTTCGCGTCGTGCCTAACAACGCCCTTAGAGCCGTTATTCACAGATACACAGTGCTAGTATCTTATTGCTTACATAAAGAACTGCCTTCTGTACAGCTAAAGTGTTTGTATACAAATTAATTAATTTTAACAATTAAAATGATATAGGCCAAATAGGATGTATAGTTAATGCTAGGATCTATGTATAGTTAATGATATTCACGATTCAGTTAAAACATAGACATGCTCTCTCTCTCTCTCTCTCTTTCTCTATAGAGAGAGAGAGATTTGTATGATATCCAGAGAACAACAGTAGAAAAATGCAATTCCTTTAAGTCACATACAACTGATGATATTTACGAAAGATGAGTGCCATAAATGCCACCACATTGGCATAATTACCAGTGAGAAATGTTCTTTTTGCACCCAAACCTTGCAAATTAGCATTGATCATAATTAAATTTTCTTTATGAGTGCTAAGTCTACAGTTACAGTAGTTTACTGACAGTTTATGAGGCAGCAGGCGATATTCCCAGCCAACTACCTTTCCCATCATTCTCTTTGGCAGCACAAGAATTATAAACAGATAAAGGGTAAAGCATTGACTTCACACTTATGAGGAACAATAAATAGATTGTGCTTCTCAGGAAGAGGAGAAAGAAATATGAAATTGTCACACATGTCTAATTTGTTCTAAATCACACTGTATTGCGCTGTAATTAGACTTCAAAACTGATTCTGTAAGTAGGAACTTCCTGCAAATGACATGAAGGCAGCATAAAATCTCTAGAGACAAACACTGTTCTACATGTCTGTTCTATCAGTCAAAACCTCAAGTAAGGACTGGAAAATGACAGGAAATGTGTGAACAATCCAAGTTTGTACAATTAATGATTCTCCGATTGATTTATGAGCTCTCAGCGTGATTGAAAGATTACCAGTTTTTATTAACACTGCTGTGGTCATGGACCAACTACCGGCTGTGGTTTAGGGGTATAGTTATTGTTCACACAGCTGTCAGGTCTTCTGTGTTTCGGGGCTTCCCACGGATGCTGTACTTTGTCAACAATGGATACAATTTATGTTTGATTATGTTCCTGAAAATGACGATCGTAATTTAGCTCTCTGTGCTGCGCATTTTACGAAAGACAGCTTCCAGAATCTCTACGAATTCAACACCGGATTCAACAAGAAACTGTTACTCAAACATGAAGCAGTTCCAACTTTAAAACCAGAGGCAGCAGTTGTTGGGACACAACCTGTAAGTAGGCTAAGACTTCATCATTTTAAATGTATTTGCATGTATAATTCCAGACGTAGCCTTGTGTTTTAGTTTTATCAAATGCCAGCGCTGGCTTTATAGCCATTAGGCTACTAGTTATGTATTCTGTCTACGACAAATGCGTACACACATTATACACCTGAATTTTGTACAAGTACTAATGTTGTAAATGTATTTTTCAGGTATATATACTTTTATGACGTTATTTTCGATTTTGATCAAGAACGTAAACCAGTGCCAACACTTTTTGTGTTTATAGTAGCCAGTCAGTTTGATGCTATTGTGTAAAACAAATGTGTATAAAGTTATAAATAATAGGCAAATTACCATTCAGAAGCGTTTTGTAAGAGCCGTGCGTGGTGAGGTTCTGCTTGACTCTCTTCATCGCCACTTTCTGGGTCTGATTCTGGCTCATACTGATACTGCAGTATTTCGAACACCCTTATTTACATTTGACAGGAACACATATGCAACTCTCGCCCGTAAAGGTAATGGGCGTGAACCTTCCGAACAAAGTGCACTACAGTTTAGCCAATCACAACACACCGGCCGAAACTAACCAATCTGAGCCTACTGCCTGTTTCTGAGGGAGTGGTATCATAGACTCAGGAAGTTATCCTCTCGTACGAAGGACAGAGGAGAACGCGGCTGAACAATCCATGAATACATGTTATATTGCACCCCATAAACACAATCATGCAAAGAAAAAAAGCAGTAAACCACCCCTTTAAATACAAAGTTCTCAAATGAACCCTGTTAAAAAATGTCGAGACCTCTCTAACTCAGAATTTACTAGGGACTGGTCCAATCTTCAATTGGCCTAATTGAATTTCTGTGAATTGTATACACTTTAAGTAAAGACCTTAAGCTATTATTAGAACAATGATTCTTTTTGCATGGGGATAATTATCTGGAAACCATGTATTGAGCCAATATGAAACGTGTATGATTTCAAGCAAATAAATAAAGAACTATAAAGGAAAATAAAAAAAATGTTCAGCCTTTTTGATTTCAAAATGTAAGCTAAAACGGGTTCCTAATCAAATTCAAGATTATGACTTGGCTGATTTCATTTTTTCCTCTCTTCGCCCACCTCTAACTGGAGTTGAGAATGAAACGTCCACCCATAATTCTTTCAACTCGTCAGGTTTCAGGGCTTCTTGCTCTTCATAAAGATTTCTCATTTTCTGTCAACTGTGGGTGAAAGCAGCCACCAAACTCTCCTTTTCAGCTGACACTCCATTTGTGACGGCCAGGTTAAGATTCGTGGCCATATCAGTTCAGCCACGATCCTTCTAACTTAAGAGCGGCTACAATATTGGCCCAATTATATGTGATGATGCATGCAAGCTTTCTTTCAATAAATCCCCACTCCTTGAATGAACAGCGAAGAGATTCTCGTAAACGATTGTCCGTGTGGCTTTCAGGGTACAGAGCATAGTCTTCAGCTTTCATTCTTTATTTATGATATGCATGGTCAGACTCATAAATGGAGTCATGTTAAAGCTAAACCACATATGGTAAATGGACTGCATGTATATAAATCGCTTTCAACAGATCCATGAGAACCAAAGCGCTTTACATATTGCCTCACAACATTCACCCATTCAGCTCAGTTCGGATGTGTCAGCCATGCAAGCTCGCCGGGAGCAGCTGGGGTTAGGTATCTTGCTCATGGACACCTGCGACACTTGACACTTGTCCTCTGGTTTGTAGACAACCAACATGAACCACTGAACCACTACCGCCTCACTCATCAGCAGTTAACATCTTACATTTCTTAAATAACTTCAATAATTGGAAAATGACATTGTGTGAAATAAAGTGCAAAGCTCTTGATAGCATCTTCCATTTATGGCTGTCTGGTTTGTATTTGGCCAGTTTGGAAAAAGCCTCTCCAATACCAACCTGACCAGCCATGCGTTTGCATTCACAGGAACTTAAAGACATCACCTGATGTCACCCATCAACCTATTCCAACACTTACAAAGCCGACATATGGCTTCATCCCCAATTTATTGGTTACAACTTTCTTGTTTGGCACAAATCCAAAATATTTCCAGATCGGCGGTGTAGCATTCTTGGTATCCCATCAAGGTCCATTGCTGAACACAAAATCTATTTGCTGAATGTATAATAAACTGGATTTTGCCACACTCAAACACATGTAAAATAAATGCCATGTATGGTGTTTGAAGGCATTTGTGTATTAATATTAAATCTTAAAGCCTAATTTAAATAATTTAAAGCTAAATGGTAGGTTATAAATACCAATTTTGTCACTATTATTACACTTGTATACAATACTTTGTACTTTACACTTGTCATAGTGTGCACCTTATCGCCGGTGGCACAAATATGACGAGCCGAAGATTTTCAGTTGAGTTATGAGCTCCACACAGCATCTGCTACAGCTCTGACACTGCGGGAGTTTCATCCGTGAAAATGAGGGTACCGTGTATCACACAAATGTACTGTGCTTTGTTCAGATGGGCAAAAACTAGACAGCTCAATCCATAATTTACTCCCATATTTACCATTCAAATTCTTTATATCTCCTTGCGTGTGTGTTGTCTGCACGTATAGGTCAATGTCTTTACGTTTTGACCCACATAAAAGCAGAGATCCATGTTAAACTGATCTTTATATATATATATATATATATATATATATATATATATATATATATATATATATATATATATATATATATATATATTATATATATATATATATATATATATATATATATATATATATATATAGAAGAGTTCAGATGCAAAAGCCTCTAAGTGCCATTTGAAATTTTATTCTAAAATGATCATTTTTATCAAGCTTGTATATTTAAGTTCAGTAATTTCACTTAAATGGCAATGAAGATGACCTATTAATTGTCATTTAAGTTAAATTACTGAACTTAAATATACAAGCTTTATAAAAATGGTAATTTTCAGAAGAAAATTTTAGATGGCATTTAGAGGCTTTTGCATCTGAACTCTTCATATATATATATATATATATATATATATATATATATATATATATATATATATATATATATATATATATATATATTGGAATTGGAATTGGGGGTTGGAATAATATTGTGAAATATTCATAATTTAATTTTCAGCATCATCACTCCAGTCTTCAGTGTCACATGATCCTTCAGAAATCATTATAATATGATGATTTACTGCTAAAGGGATATTTATGCTTATTATCAGTGTTGAGATCAGTTGTGCTGATTAATGTTTTTGTTGAAAAAATTTTTCAAAATTCTTTTATTAAATTTCACGGCTGTAAAGTAAATGGTGCAGCTAAAAACATAGAGTAGGACTATGTTCAAAACTTTTTCAACGATTAAAAAAACGAACAATCTGAAGTCCTTTTTTCTAATAAGTATGGTTGAATTGGACCATCAAAAGTCAGCAGCAAAGACATTGCTTAATAAAGTGAGATCAAACACCAAGTATATTTTATTTAACATAATTTTGCAGGTTTGCAATTGCACAAAATTCTGAGTTCCCTTTCAGTTGGTCATGTTCTATGCATTACTTTACTAGTTAAAAAGTTATCTAAAAACTAGGGGCTGTCAGTTAAAACGTCTTATTACCGGTGTTATTTTTTTTTTACGCTAGATTAATGGTCTTTTTGGCCTAGCAAACTAGTTTTTTTCACAAGCTTTTACAACAGAACGCGGCATGCGCAAGGACGTATTGTTGCTTCGATCGACCAAAGCACAAGCGGATCTAGCTAGACCGGAAACAAAACAATAGGCACGACGCCTCACACACTTGTTCGGGCTTGCAAGCCGGCCAAATAGTTGGTTAACGTTCCATTTTCGAGCGGATGACGAGCGAGAGACGCCGAAATGGATGCCAGTAAGATTCTGAATGGAAAGTTTACTTTTAAAAAGTTGCCAAATGGTTCCATTGAAAAGACCAACGTGATCTGTGTGTGTTTGTCGGTGTGAACTGAGCTATCATTCATCACGATACGCGGCACGTGCAGGCCAAGCACACACACACACACACACACAGCTGATGCGATTATCCGCCCCCTCGTCAATATCAGGACCTCGTCAGTATTTCTTTAACCCTTTTATTGATGGACAGCGTTACATTGTGTGAGAGATTATTTGCTCCAAGTGAGAATGTTAGAGTGAAATTGAACACTACATATGCCAATGTAGTTTTCAATAAAAAAGACATTTGCACAAAGCAAGCCGATCCACTTTTACCATGTATATAGGAGCATAATAATAACATGTATATTTTTTGTCCCAAATAATGGGAAAAAAAAAAATTAAGAGACATTTAGAATAGATAAAAATGTGTGATTAATTGAGATAAATCGCAAGTTAACTATGACATTAATGTGATTAATCGCGATTAAATATTTTAAAGGGCGGGTTAGACTGCGATTTCACTTTTTTCATTTTAAATAGTGTGTAATGTTGCTGTTGGTGCATGAACAGTATCTGCAAAGTTGCAGCGCTGAAAGTTCAGTGTAAGCAGAGAATATCATCTTTTCAAAATCAGGAAGTAAAATTGCCTACAAAAACGACTTGTGTTGGACTACAGCTGGGTTATGTGTGAGTGAGTTGTGTTCACGCAGCTGTCAGGTCTTCTGTGTTCGAAGCTTCCCACGGACACTATACTTCGACAACAATGGATACAATTTATGTTTGATTATATTCCTGAAAGTGACGATCGTAATCTAGCTCTCTGTGTGCTGCACATTTTACGAAAGGCAGCTTCCAGAATCTCCACGAGTTCAGCACCGGATTCAACAGAGAAACTGTTTCTAAATCATGAAGCAGATCCAACTTTAAAACAAGAGGCAGCAGTTGTTGGGCCACAACCTGTAAGTAGGCTAAGACTTCATCATTTTAAATGTATTTGCATTTATAATTCCAGACGTAGCCTTGTGGTTTTTTTTTGTTGTTTGTTTTTTTTCAAATGCCAGCGCTGGCTTTATGGGCTAAGTTTGGCTATTTTGTGTCTACCGGCAAACGCGTACAAACATTTCGACCTGAATTTTTTATAATCCTAATGTTGTAAATGTACTTTTCATGTATATATGCTTTATGACTTTATTTTCGATTTAATCAAGAACGTAAACTTGTCAACGCTGTTTGTATTTAACATTAGTAGCCAGTCAGTTGCTATCGTTGCCAGTCAAGATGCTATTTTGTAAAACAAACGTGTATAAAGTTAAAAAATGAAGCAAATTATCATTCAGAAACCTTTATTAAGAGCCGTGTGTGGTGAGGTTATGTTTGACTCGAATTCATCGCAGTCTTTCTCGGTTTGATTCTGCCTCAGTGATACTGCAGTCTCAACATCATTATTTACGTGTATCCACCGTCTATGGTATCCACCTTTGGCATGCCCGCCCGTTTCGCCCGTAAAGGTAATGGGCGTTAATCTTCCGACAACGTGAGCGACAGTTTAGCCAATCACAACACATCGGGCCAAACTAACCAATCTGAGCCCGCTACTTGGTTCTGAGGGAGTGTTTTCATAGAATCAGGAAGTCAACCGCTCGTCAGGGGACAGGGGGAAGCGCGGCTGACAATAAAGGTGAAATTTATGAAAAATAAGACTTTTAAAAAAAGAAAAACCACGGATACATGTTATATTGCACCCCATAAACAGAATCATGCAAAGAAAAAAGAGCAGTAAACCCCCCTTTAATCGTTTGACAGCAGCACTATTTACTATCACCTAATTATGTAACTTTTCTTAATTCTTTTTCTTAATCAACTTTTTGTAATTCTTTACTTTTAATGCGTTACCCCCAACACTGCACATGACATCCACAGGTCAGGAAATCACTCAAAAACCTTTTCAAAAGTTTGCAGATTTCAAATTGTGTACTTCCAGGGGTCCTGTGTCAGCCAAGAAACTGCCATTGAGATGCACATGGTAAAGCAACAGATTGCTTTCTCTGGTTATTGTAGACCTCTTAGCATGAATGTGCATGGACAACGAAAAGTGTTTCTGAATGCACTGATTGTCAGTATGTGTGTGTCTGCTTTAATGCATAATTAAGAAGGTCAGGATTAATGAAGCACTCCGGACTAAAGTTCAGGAGATACTTTGGCTCTGTTTACTCTGACAGAGACCCACAGAGACCTCCTCATTCATAATGCCGAGAAAGAATAGAGAGAGAGAGAGAGAGAGAGAATATGCAAAAGCATGAGAAATAGAGGAAATTGATAAATGAAAAGCTTTGCAACAAGTTGTCTGTCCTATCTAATACATTAAAGGGTTTGACCCACACACTTTACAAGATGTTCTCACTTGCAAAAAGCAACCTAGTTATCCAAACACAAATGCACAAAGAGAGTGAGAAAGCGAACCCTTGTGAAAAAGAAGTGTACAAAAGTATTGAATGTGCAAAAGTATATTTTGCACTTATTTTGATTGTTGACTAACATGCTAAAGCACATATGAAGTGCATTACTTGATTATAATTGAACTGTTTTACCTGCAGTGTGGATTCATCGCAGAGCTCTCGTCCAGCAAAGATGACCCGCAGTTGATCAGGCTGTACGCCCTGCAAACGCCCCACCATCTGCTTCAGTTCAGATACACTCGCACCCCTTTCCAACTCCACCTGGGAACCCATGGCTGGAATTAAACCGCACATACACTAAGAGAGAGGGAGACAATGAAAGCGCTTTTGTCAAATCCTGATCATTTTCAAAGACATCGATAAAACAAAGTGAAAAAGGGACATAAGGATATAGAGTATACTTGGATGGAACAAGGAATAAGCTATATAAACCATCAACACGGAGGCGGTCAAAATTATTGGCACCCCAGGTAAATAATATGATCAAAGGTGGCTGTAAAAAATAAATCTGCATTGTTTATCCTTTTGATATTTCACTTAAAAACGAGAGCAAAATTCGAACCTTTCACTGAGGTAAAATAATTTAAAGTGGGGCATAAAATATCGTGCATTACAACGGATAAAGACACACGTCCAGGCAGATTTTGACATCTTTAGTTGATTGGAATTCTTAATTAATGCCTTGATGGTAGAAATTGAATTTTTCAATTCTTTAGCTATTTTCTTACAGCCACTTTCTATTTTGTGAAGCTCAACAATCTTTTACTGCACATCAGAACTATATTCTTTGGTATTACTCATTGTGATGGATGATTAAGGGTTTGGCCTTTGTTTTTTCCCTTATATTTATACTCCTGTGAAAAAAAAGAAGTCATAGCTAGACAATGTCATGTACCTTGACAAAACATGTATGTATGTATGTATGTATGTATGTATATATATATATATATATATATATATATATATATATATATATATATATATATATGTTTTACATTAATGGGAATATACTTCAGAGATATTTTACTGCTAAAAACAATCTGATTCAATAATTGTGTGCAATGTGTTTGGAGATAAACATTATTTTTCTCATTTACACCATAAGGGCATTAATTAAAAAGTTCCAAATCAACTAAAGATGTCCTAAATCTGGCCTGGAAAGAGGACGTGTGTCTTTATTGTCCTAATGCATGATATTTTACCCTCCACTTTTAAATTATTTTACTTCAATGAAAGGTTTCAGACTTTTGTGAATATTTGGAATGAACGATTAAAAGGATAAACAATGCAGATTTATTTTTACAGCCATCTTTGTTCATATTTACCAGGGGTGCCAATAATTCTGACCACAATTGTAGGTTAAATCAGAAAGTGTCAGTCAAAAGTAGGTCACTATCAAATCAGCTTTAATGTCAAATAATTGTGTATCTTAGATATAATATCTTTTGATATCAAGTGCCTAAGTTTTTGCAGAGGCAGTTGATACTGTTCACTCTGTTTTTGATTGTGGATTAAAATGATGGTGCATTACACTCCAACGCAAGGAGTCCTTATCAGTTTGTCCACACCAGCACAGCTTGACATGTCACAATAATTCGGCCTATGCAATACAGCCTTAGAAGAACAAAGCTGTATTAAGCTTTTAAATAAATAAATAAATATGCAAATAAATGTTTATTTTATTTATTTAATCAGAAGCAGTTTCATGCCATGCACCACTTCTGTGTACCACCAATGGTAAATGTACTGTACCACAGTTTGAGAACCACTGGGGTAAATTGGGTATAGGTTATAGAAAAGTGTAACTGTTATAAAAAGAGATATGGGTTATAAAAAGGATATATGAATAGGATACAGAGTATAGAAAAGGCAACAGAGGATATTAACCAGGCAATAAACTATATATAATCTGGATATAGTAGGTGTGTAGATGTGTACAAACAAATTATTTTTGCTGTGCATGTGTACTAAATGAATACAGTGCTGTTTTAACCACTGAAAGTGTGAAACTTCTCTGTGCACAGACATTTTGCTAAAGCAAAAGAACGGTTGCCAAACATATAACATGCTAGAAACATGATAATCAATGCAATAATGATCAAATCATTGAGTCTTTAGCATTTGCCTATTTAAATCCAAACAGCCATTTGTTTTTGGACAAATCTCAATCAGACCCGCACCAGTGTATAAAATCAAGCACCTAGCCATGCAGTCTGCAAATTGAGCAAATACCATAACAATACATGTTTTTTTATATGAACTTGAACTTCTGGAGACACAGAACAGCTACAGAGAACACAGAAACGCAAAAGTCTTTATTACAACCTGGAAAAGTGAAAGTTCAGTTTAACTTGAAGACATTATGAAAGAAATACATTACTATTGCACAGTAGAATGTACTTCTTAAAGTATTAATAATAATTATAAAACAATATTAAGTAAAAAAAATTATTAAAGGTTACCTTAAATATTAGTTTTATACATGTATTTACCTCCATTTTTGAAAGTAAATTTTCATTAGAGACAAGAAAGTGAAAAAAAAAAACAAAAACAAAAAACTAAAACAGTAAACAGAATAAAGGCAAAGTGTCAAAGTACCAGACTCACAGAAGACACTAAAGACAGGAGTAGCAGCCAGTCGGGACGAGGACAGAACAGCACAGACTCACAGACGAGACTAAAGACAGGAGTCATAGATAGCAGCGAGTCGGGGCGAGGACAGAACAGCACAGACTACACAGACGAGTCTGAAGACAGGAGTCATAGATAGCAGCGGAGTCAGGGACGGGGACAGGACAGAGGCTCACAGACGAGACTGAAGAGGCCAGGAGTAGCAGCGAGTCGGGGGCGAGGACAGGACAAGACTCACAGACGGACTTAAAGACAGGAGTAGCAGCAGGTCGGGGACGGAGGACAGAACAGGACAGACTCACAGACGAGACTTAAAGACAGGAGTCATAGATAGCAGCGGTCGGGGAGGAGGACAGGACAGACTCACAGATGAGACTAGAAGAGCAGGAGTAAGCAGGACAGGGGACGAGACAGTCAGGCAGACGAGACTAAAGACAGGAGTCATAGATAGCAGCGGTCAGGGACAGAGGACAGGACAGACAAGGACTAAAGACAGGAGTAGCAGCGGTCGAGGGACGAGGACAGAACAGGACAGACTCACAGACGAGACTAAAGACAGGAGTCATAGATAGCAGCGGTCGGGGACGAGGACAGGACAGACTCAGCAGACGAGACTAAAGACAGGAGTAGCAGCGAGTCGAGGCGAGGACAGGACAGGACAGACGGACTACAAGCAGCAGCACGGGTGGGACAAACAGCAGTAGCAGACAGACTGGGAGACCAATGGAGGTGGAGGACAGAACAGCAGACTCACAGATGAGACTAAAGACAGGAGTCATAGATAGCAGCGGTCAGGGGCGAGGACAGGACACGAGACTCACAGATGAGACTAAAGACAGGAGTAGCAGAGGTCGGGGACGAGGACAGGACAGCACAGACTCACAGATGAGACTAAAGACAGGAGATAGATAGCAGCGGTCAGGGACGAGGACAGGACAGACAGACTCACAGACGAGACTTAAGCAGAGTCAGGGTCGGGGACAGGACATACAGTACAGACTAGAGACAGAGTAGCAGAGGTCGGACGAGGGACAGGACAAGACTCACAGACGAGACTAAAGACAGGAGTAGCAGAGGTCGGGGACGAAGGACAGAACAGGACAGACTCACAGACGAGACTAAAGACAGGAGTCATAGATAGCAGCGGTCGGGGGCGAGAGGACAGGACAGCACAGCTCCACAGGCGAGACTTGAAGACAGGAGTCATAGATAGCAGCGGAGTCGGGGCGAGGACAGGACAAGCGAGACTGAAGACAGGGAGCACAGGCAAGGAGGGCAGAACCAGACAGCACAGATGGGGTGAGGCAGAGATAGATAGCAGCGAGGTCGGGGCGCGAGGACAGGACCGAGCTCAGCAGACGAGAGCCCGGAGACAGGAGTAGCAGCGGTCGGGGACAGAGGACAGAACAGGACAGACTCACAGACGAGACTAAAGACAGGAGTCATAGATAGCAGCGGTCGGGGACGAGGACAGGACAGCTACAGATGAGACTAAAGACAGGGAGTAGCAGAGGTCGGGGACGAGGACAGAACAGGACAGACTCGCAGATGAGACTAAAGACAGGAGTAGCAGTGGTCGGGGGAGCGGCAGAACAGGACAGAGCTCAGCAGACGGAGACTAGAGAGACAGGAGTACAGCAGCGCGGTCGGGGACGAGGACAGGACAGACTATCACAGACTAAAGACAGGAGTAGCAGAGGTCGGGGACGAAGGACAGAACAGCACAGACTCACAGACGAGACTGAAGACAGGAGTCATAGATAGCAGCGGTCGGGGACGAGGACAGGACAGACTCACAGACGAGACTGAAAGACAGGAGTAGCAGCGGTCGGGGACGAGGACAGAACAGCACAGACTCACAGACGAGACTAAAGACAGGAGTCATAGATAGCAGCGGTCAGGGGACAAGGGACAGGAGATACTACAGACGAGAACTAAAGACAGGGAGTAGCATGCAGTCGGGGACGAGGACAGCACAGAAGGACCAGCCGGGACGAAGGGACGAGAGGAGCAGCGAGAAGCAGGGGACAAGCAGGGACACACGATACAGATAAATAGGCAGATACCACACACGAGAGTGAGAGCCAGTAAAGTCACACAGCAGCAGCGGTCGGGGACGGAGGACAGAACAGCACAGACTCACAGACGAGACTAAAGACAGGAGTCATAGATAGCAGCGAGTCGGGGACGAGGACAGGACAGCACAGACTCACAGATGAGACTAAAGACAGGAGTATAGACAGCAGCGGGTCGGGGACGAGGACAGAACAGCACAGAACTCACAGACGAGACTAAAAGACAGGAGTCATAGATAGCGAGTGAGGACGAAGGACAGGACAGCACAGCTAGCAGACGAGACTGAAGCAGGAGTCATAGATAGCAGCGGTCGGGGACGAGGACAGAACAGCACAGACTCACAGATGAGACTAAAGACAGGAGTCATAGATAGCAGCGGTCGGGGACGAGGACAGAACAGCACAGACTCACAGATGAGACTAAAGACAGGAGTCATAGATAGCAGCGGTCGGGGACGAGGACAGGACAGACTCACAGACGGACTAAAGACAGGAGTCATAGCAGCGGTCGGGGACGAGGACAGAACAGCACAGACTCACAGACGAGACTAAAGACAGGAGTCATAGATAGCAGCGGTCAGGGACGAGGACAGAACAGCACAGACTCACAGATGAGACTAAAGACAGGAGTCATAGATAGCAGCGGTCGGGGACGAGGACAGAACAGCACAGACTCACAGACGAGACTAAAGACAGGAGTCATAGATAGCAGCGGTCAGGGACGAGGACAGGACAGACGAGACTAAAGACAGGAGTAGCAGCGGTCGGGGACGAGGACAGAACAGGACAGACTCCACAGATGAGACTAAAGACAGGAGTCATAGATAGCAGCGAGTCGGGGGACGAGGGACAGGACAGACTCACAGACGAGACTAAAGACAGGAGTAGCAGCGGTCGGGGACGAGGACAGAACAGCACAGACTCACAGACGAGACTAAAGACAGGAGTCATAGATAGCAGCGGTCGGGGACGAGGACAGGACAGACTCACAGACGAGACTAAAGACAGGAGTAGCAGCGGTCGGGGACGAGGACAGAACAGGACAGACTCACAGACGAGACTAAAGACAGGAGTCATAGATAGCAGCGGTCAGGGACGGAAGGACAGGACAGACGAGACTAAAGACAGGAGTAGCAGCGGTCGGGGACGAGGACAGGACAGACTCACAGACGAGACTAAAGACAGGAGTAGCAGCGGTCGGGGACGAGGACAGGACAGACTCACAGACGAGACTAAAGACAGGAGTAGCAGAGGTCGGGGACGAGGACAGAACAGCACAGACTCACAGACGAGACTAAAGACAGGAGTCATAGATAGCAGCGAGTCAGGGACGAGGACAGAACAGCACAGACTCACAGATGAGACTAAAGACAGGAGTCATAGATAGCAGAGGTCGGGGACGAGGACAGAACAGCACAGACTCACAGATGAGACTAAAGACAGGAGTCATAGATAGCAGCGGTCAGGGACGAGGACAGGACAGACGAGACTAAAGACAGGAGTAGCAGCGGTCGGGGACGAGGACAGAACAGGACAGACTCACAGATGAGACTAAAGACAGGAGTCATAGATAGCAGCGGTCGGGGACGGAGGACAGGACAGACTCACAGACGAGACTAAAGACAGGAGTAGCAGCGGTCGGGGACGAGGACAGAACAGCACAGACTCACAGACGAGACTAAAGACAGGAGTCATAGATAGCAGCGGTCGGGGACGAGGACAGGACAGACTCACAGACGAGACTAAAGACAGGAGTAGCAGCGGTCGGGGACGAGGACAGAACAGGACAGACTCACAGACGAGACTAAAGACAGGAGCTCATAGATAGCAGCGGTCGGGGACGAGGACAGAACAGCACAGACTCACAGATGAGACTAAAGACAGGAGTATGACAGCAGCGGTCGGGGACAAGGACAGGACAGACTCACAGATGAGACTAAAGACAGGAGTAGCAGAGGTCGGGGACGAGGACAGAACAGAGAACAGACTCACAGACGAGACTAAAGACAGGAGTCATAGATAGCAGCGGTCGGGGACGAGGACAGGACAGACTCACAGACGAGACTAAAGACAGGAGTAGCAGAGGTCGGGACGAAGGACAGAACAGGACAGACTCACAGACGAGACTAAAGACAGGAGTAGCAGAGGTCGGGGACGAGGACAGAACAGGACAGACTCACAGACGAGACTAAAGACAGGAGTCATAGATAGCAGCGGTCGGGGACGAGGACAGGACAGACGAGACTAAAGACAGGAGTAGCAGCGGTCGGGGACGAGGACAGAACAGGACAGACTCACAAATGAGAATAAAGACAGGAGTAGCAGCGGTCGGGGACGAGGACAGACTCACAGATGAGACTAAAGACAGGAGTAGCAGAGGTCGGGGACGAGGACAGAACAGGACAGACTCACAGATGAGACTAAAGACAGGAGTCATAGATAGCAGCGGTCAGGGGACGAGGACAGGACAGACGAGACTGAAAGACAGGAGTAGCAGCGGTCGGGGACGAGGACAGGGACAGACTCACAAGACGAGACTAAAGACAGGAGTAGCAGCGGGTCGGGGACGGAGGACAGGACAGATTACAGACGACTAAAGACAGGAGTAGCAGAGGTCGGGGACGAGGACAGAACAGCACAGACTCACAGATGAGACTAAAGACAGGAGTCATAGATAGCAGCGGTCGGGGACGAGGACAGAACAGCACAGACTCACAGATGAGACTAAAGACAGGAGTCATAGATAGCAGCGGTCGGGGACGAGGACAGGACAGACGGAGACTAAAGACAGGAGTAGCAGAGGTCGGGGACGAGGACAGAACAGCACAGACTCACATACGAGACTGAAGAACAGGAGTCATAGATAGCAGGGGTCGGGGATCGAGGGACAGGACAGGAGACCGACAGAAACACAATAGAAACCCATGTTAACATTCAGGCTGTGCCGTCCCTCCTCTGAAAAACACAACCCCCTTTCATTAAGATGACGGCGATTTGGTGCAGAAGGACTTTTTCTTGTTATCTTGTGTGCTTATTATTTTAATTGAAACAAGTCAACCTTTTCAGAGCCCCCAAAGGCGTAAGAGATAAACCGAAAAATGGAAAAATGACTGATATTAAAGAAAAAAAAATTCCAATACAAAATTGGAAAGGGTGAGAAGATAGGTTTGAAGGTGTTTGTTGTCCACACTCAAGGTAATTAACTCGAATTAAACATACAGCATCGTCACAAAGCAAATAGTAAAAATGTTATAATCAGTTATAGAATTGTTTATAGATGGTTATAGAATTCAGATTAGAGTTCTCAACGGGCCTGAAAATTATTACCCGACCCGACCTGGCCCGTGGCTTTTGAAGCCCGACCCGATGTAACCCGACACATCAACATGAATTATCCGCCGCGAACCCGGCCCGCGGCCCGAATCGGACGCGCACGCGTTCTAGTACAGTCTATTGCCGTTGCAGCGTCTATTCATTCCGGTGAAATCACAAAATAAAATGAGCACAAACTTAGAAAGGTTGACTTACTAGTCCATCAACAAGATCGCCAGGTCAGCATCACCGTTGCATCCAGTGCTGCTTTTGAGCTCGCGCCAATGAGTATAAAGCTCTGACCGAGAGCGGGACTCCTGTCAGGTTTCTCACGCAGTCAGATTCTCTTTTCCTTTTCCTAGTCTTCCGACCGCGTTTTGAAACCAGCAGGCGGGCTACGAGTTTTGAAACAAAATAGACCTAGCCTACAAACATAATCATATGCTTATAATAGGCATCGTGGAGGAAGATCAGTGCGTCCACAGTGGATAGACTGAGGCGTGTTCTCCTCTGCCAGCCACCCGCGATGGACTTTGCACGCAGCAGCCAGACTTTCTTTACGGTGAACAGCAGCGATGATTATAATAATTTGTTTGTTTTTTTACTGGGTGGAAAAGATTAAGCCCGAGGTCCGACCCGACCCGAGTCATTTGCTTATATTTTCGAACCCGAACCCGGCCTCGAACCCGCGGGTCCCGTCGGGTTTGTCGGGTCCGAACCCGACCCGTTGAGAACTCTAATTCAGATGTCACTCTCGATTATAACTGAACTGTGTGAACAAAATCACATTTAGCTCTAAAATAGGAGAGACAATGGATTATTATTATAATGGATGGATTCACTTTTTTGGGCTTCAAAACTCAGGTTCACTCCCATTATAAAGCTTGGAAGAGCCAGGATATTTTTTTTAACATAATGCCGATTGTGTTTGGCTGAAAGAAGAAAGTCATTTATACCCACTATAGGATGGCTTTAGCGTGAGTAAATTATGGGATAATTTTCATTTTTGGGTGAACCAACCCATACATCTTTTCCGGAAACACAAACATTTTAATTTAATTTATTGTTGATTTAAGCACAGAGGGGGCAACGCTTGCACTGATTGCTACTAAACGACAAAAGCTGAGGGTCTTGCGATGCTCTTTAAGAGCGGTTTGAGAGATTGCTTGTTGTTAAAGCATGACATTCTCTAATAAAGGCATTCTGTCAACTATATTTGAAGACAAATGACACTTGAGCCAACGCCAGGCCAAACATACAACAAATCATATCAGAGAGAGCAGACAAACACAGAGGAAGAAACCTGCACATGGATGGTTTGGAAGAGCAAAAAGCAGTCTTGGATTAAAAGGACAATTAAAAGGATAGTTCACTTAAAGCTGCAGTCCGTAGTTTTTCCTCTTTGTCGCCATCTCTGTTTAAAATCTGCTACTGCAGTTATTCAAGGAATTATCAACTTTACGCGGGTTGTGCTTCGGCACGGCACTGCGCGGATGAAACCAATGGTTTGAGGAGAATGTGCGTCTGTCAGTCGCCGCACCAGTGTGGATACTGGCTTTTTAGAATCACAGATTATTCTTTTTGGAAGTATGTAACGTTAATCTGAACACTTAAGTAACATCCACTTTTGTTCTGAGTCCAGTGGTGGGCGGTCAGGGCCAGCAAGGCCTTCTCTGCTGGCCTAAACTCTACCAGAATCACTGACCTTCATTTAAATATAATTGTTTTCTATGAATGAGTATTAAATTATTCCCAAGAGCGTGATCTATGTCCATATGTCATATAAGAAACTGTGATTCTACAGGTTGAGAGCTGAAGGTCCAACCACACAACTTTTTGAAACTGTTTGCAAATGCTTGTTTGGACTATGGTTTAAAGGAGAACTCCGCAAACAATGAACCGTTGGTCTAATAAAACATCGGTACCTAGTCAATCGTACTCTGAGATTTGTTTTCATGATAATCGAATGTAAAGAGTTTTATCTCTAAAAACTGTTTAGCATATAATGCTAGCACTGGGGGCATTGACTAAGTAAAAAGAAATCGCTAGTTTATACCACTAACAAGGCTCAAAATAGCCCCACACTAACACAGTAACATAACAAGTGTCCATACATGCAAAACGAAGCATTGAGAACTTTGTAAGAGTACAGACCGCTTAATAAGAAGATACGTTATAAAGACAGTTCACTTCATTTATACAGACAGGAGCCATCTTAGAATATAGTCTCGAGTAAGTCGAATCGTGGTTTCGACTTCTGGAGAATCCCTCACAGCCTCGCTTTCATTCTCATTAAAAATTAAAGATGGCGCTGCCGTGAATAAGGCGTATAACGTATCTTCTTATTAAGCGGTCTGTACTCTTACAAAGTTCTCAATGCTTCGTTTTGCATGTATGGACCCTCATTATGTTACTGTTTTAGTGTGGGTCTATTTTGAGCCTTGTTAGTGGTATAAACTAGCGATTTCTTTTTACTTAGTCAATGCCCCCAGTGCTAGCATTATACGCTAAACAGTTTTTAGAGCTAAAACTCTTTACATTCGATTATCATGAAAACAAATCTTTGTTTTCATGATAACAGAACGATTGACTAGGTACCAATGTTTTATTAGACCAAAGGTTCATTGTTCCCGCAGTTTCTCCTTTAAGGAAACACAGAATCATTGAACTCTGTGAGTAACAACAGAACTTCTGGCCATAGTTGACTAAAGATGCTTTTGGGAAACACACCTGTTTGACTTTTTTTTTCTTCTGTAGGCTATACAAAAACTATTTGTCTGTATAATGAAAGTCAGTGGAATCCAATGTTGTTTGGAAACCATTATCTTGTTTTATTTTCCAAAGACGAAATGCTTGGAACACCATGAAGGTGAGAAAATGACGACAGAATTTCCCATTTCGGGTGAACTATCCTTTCAATATCACAATGTATTTCATTGCCTTCGTAAAATATGCCTCTTCCTTCTTTATTACACACATCACTGCTATATTTCTTTACAGTGTAACACCAAGCGGGCTTTGATGTCGGGGCAACTGGTCTATTTCCATTCAGACTATTTCTACTGATTACACCAGGAATAGCAATGACTGCGCTGACAGTTGAGAGAAAGATAAGCCCGTAGTGAGCGCAGAGCCACAGTCAGGGCAGGTCGAGGGTGACGTGTGCTGTCGTACTGATTTCCATAATGTCTCTCATTGTTTTGCCTGCCTTCCAGGATGATAACAAATGAGTAAATTCCCCCTTTGTCATGTTTCATCACAGCAGGAGTCAGTTTTGCGAGCGCATCTCGACGTGCCTGGACTGTCAGAGTTTTTCGTCAGTCGGCGAGAGTGACAAAAAGCAATCATTACCGCGCCACTGGGCCCGATTTTAAAGCAATAAGGCCAAACTCTAGAATGCTACAATTCAAGCCCTAGTACGTTTAACTCACAGATTTCCAGATATTACTACTCGTGTGTCCTTTAAGAGCTACAGACTGACTTTTGTTACAGTGGTATGAACCAGAAGTGTTTCATAATGCTATCTGATTTTAAGTCTGAACTATTAAGCTGCTAATAGCCAGATAGCAGTGTATTCTTTATGCATCATTAAAATAATGTTGTTCGTAACTTAAGCATGGAGACTGTGGTATAGAGCGTGAGATTTTAAAAGCTTAGCTTTTACACTCCCAATGTCTGGGTTTGTCCATATTTTACCCAAAATTGGGTTAAAACAACCCAGTATTTGTGTAGTGTGCTACAAATTAAAAGTGCTCAAAATTGGCTGCTGGGATAGTATTTTTAATTTAATAGGAGTGGAGGCTTGGACCTGGAAACAGTATTCGATAAGTCACTAATTCGAGAAATCTGGCACATCATCAGAGAAAGTCTGACGTTTTAAATGGAATTTTGACACTTTGAAAAAATTAGGAGGTCAGAAACAAATGTTAACTTTTAGAATACACAGATGTTTCAGTTTTAGGCACCATGAAATTGGTTTGGCTTTTAGCAGTGTTCATCCCCATAGTAACTTGCCAGCCTAACCTGGGCCAGGGCAGATTATGTTCCAGGTAAGAGGTAGTGTATGTTAATTTTTTTGTGCTTCCTTGTCGTTCGTACTTCATCTTCACTTTTTATTCCACAAAGCATTATTTTGCTTCACTTCTGCTATGATAAAAAGAGACACTCTTGCATTGCGTGTTCATGCATTTTGGGGGTTGGAGCAATGAAGGGAGGGGTGTGTTTGGTTTGATTTCAAATTTTAACAGTGTTCAACACTGATTTCGAAAATTGCATACTGCAGCTTTAAATGTTCTAGCAAGGAGATTAACATGGTGGCCTGTGTACAGCTCACTCAGGGGAGGAGCTACGCTCATAGGGCCAATTCCATCGCTAGTCGTGGGTGGGGCCTGTTCTACAGTGACATCACAATAGAGTGGTGCAGGTGTGACATCAGAACCAAGAAGACTTTGCTGCGGGTTCCTTCGAGATTTTTCTATGGGGTTTTATAATCTTTATATATATATATATATATATATATATATATATATACAGGGCCTGAAATTAACACCCGACCACCTGCCAAATGCGGGTGAATCTTGCTATTGGCGGGTAACATTGTCAATCTACCTGCCACATTGGCAGGTAGCCAATGAGAATTGAGTGATTCATTAGGATTTTTACATTTCAAATGAAGACGTTGGACTTTAGCTAAAATGTGGCAGCACATTACTGGGGTAAAGAGGTCAGCTGAAACAAACAACTAACAAAAAGATGAGGATGAGAAAAAGAAAAGTAAAAGAGGACATTAATACAGAGTGGACAATTACATTGGCAAGGTTCGTGGGCGGCTGATTTATGACAGCGACTGTTGTTTCGTAAGGTTCATGCGATCAGAAAGATGAGGCCTTTTCTGACTAACGCTATGTTTGGATGTGGCGAGTATTGAACTGTTGGTGAGATGGGATGAGATAATGTAACGCTGACGTCAGGTTACAGTACAATGACAGTTGCACAGATATGTGTGCGTGTGGGGAGTTGGGAACCGGTGAGAAAAATGTCCGGTACCCGGTAACTTTACCAGTAATAACAATATTAATTTAGTTCATAGTTAACGGTTTCTGAACGCTGTAACTAAAAGCTGTTAAGACCTGTCTACGTGACTAAATTAGCCATCAACACAGCCGCGTGTGATTTGTTTACATACGAGCTGCGGCAGGTCTATCTGTTCAGATATTATATATAGCCTATACTACATATAAAAATGTGGGGAAAAAATGGCTGGTAAAAAGTTTCTGTGGCAGGTGAATTTTTAAATCCACCTGCCACAGTGGCCGGTGGCCGAAAAAGTGAACTCCAGGCCCTGTGTGTATATATGTATATATATATATATATATATATATATATATATATATATATATAAATTTTGTTCTACAACAAATCACACACACCCACATTGAAACCAGGCTTTATTTTACTAATAAGTACATCCAAAAACCCTATTATAAACTCCCATAGGAAAATCTCAAAGGAACCGGCAACGAATTAGACTTCCAGGTTCTGACGTCATGTCTGCATTTCTGAACAGCTCATTTTGAGACAATGACTGCGTTCGAAATCGCATACTATGTGAGTAGGTACTATATTTAAATAAGAACGTACTTAGCGACGGTTAAAAGAGTACGTCCTATATAGTATGAATACGGGTATTATGAATGAGTCCGGACGCACCTGCATGCGCCATGTTGTTGTCGCGTGACATATGCTGTCACAACAGTGCCAAAATTTAAAGACCCTATTCCAGCGACAGCACCAACTTCGCGCTGTTTTTAGTTCTGCTTTCTGATCACTCTTTTTGCAGAATTTCTCAAATAACATTTATTTACCTAATAAATTTGACCTCATAAAACACACACAACCCCTATGAACAATGACAGGTGTTGATTTTTGGCAAGGAAAAAGACATTTATTTGCTTGTGATATTACGATCGATAAATAAACATGAATGAATCAATAGAGATACGCATGTATGTCTGTGTTTATCTCCTAGACTTGTAGTCAGATCGCCTGAAACCGAGACCAAGACACTACCAAGACCAGAGGGTATCGAGACCAAGACAAGACCAAGACAGACCAAGTCAAGACCAAGACCGAGAAGTCGAGAACCAAGAGCCGAGACCAAAAAACAGACTAGTGTTGTTGAAGCTAAGCAATAACTTGTAAGATTTTGTTTTGCATTGCCTGTCTCTGCCGAATTTCGAAGTCTCCAAATGAATCAATTCTGCAACTTTTAAATTTATAAAAGTTTCAGAATGACATCTTGTCAATTTTATAGAATTTTGCAGAATCCACATTTTGCAGAGACAGCGGTCTGAGACAGCGAGACCTAGACATATGACTGAGAGGTCCGAGACCAAGACAAGACCAAGACCAAAGACCGTCAAGACTCGAGACCGCGTAAAAGTGGTCTCGAGACCGGTCTCTGAGACCAAGACCGGTCTCGGGACATACATCACTATTATCTCTTAATCGTTACAGTTTTCATTACATTTTTCATCATACATTTTCAAATATAACGACAACAACTCTCCCGTGGCATCATGGGATTATAAAGTGTCCATTATATGCGCACTTCAGAATCTCGCCTGAAGTAGTAGGTCATACAGGTACTTTTCACCTACTGTTTTTCCAATTCAATGATTTCAGACATACTACTCTGCTCACTTACTGTTTTACGCATACTATATATTAGGGAAGTATTTCAATTTCGGGATGCAGCTACTGTTGGAATGGATGGATTATAATAGGGTGGTTGTGTATGCACACACTGCAGATTATGTTCAAAAGAGTTTTAAGTCTTAAAACTTTCTGCTAATTTCCAGGATTTAAATACAATTTCGGAATCCTAGATTTCTGATGTGGACCCAGACTTTTAGGCCTTGTTTACACCAGGTAATAAGATGTGTTATGGTCAATTGGATCACAGAGTGGACAACGCTGAAATCCAGCGGGCTGACTTCCAGTCAACTTTGAGACACGCACTCGCATAAACTTCCTGACACCACTTTCCCTCGGGGGGATGCCGCCCCATTTTGAAGTGCGTTCCAATCTCGTGAAGTGAACGAGGGAAGTTTCTATATGGACAGACACTCGTTCCCTCGATTTAGACCGAGGGAGCGAGTCTACTTCATACAGTATGTGCACTTCAGGCATCTATATATCCCACAATGCAGTGCGATATGTAACATAACCACAGATCGTCTAATCACCACCACAACAAACACTCTATGATATATTAATTATAATTTATTTATTTATTTTAAAATAACCCAAACACACATATATACATGTGGATGCTGCATTAAACAAATTCGTAAAGGGGAAAAAGTAAATAATAAATCAACTCACAGCTGATTCAAAGTGATCAAGGGCTTAGGACGTTCCAAGTTTAGCTCATTGCGGTTTCCGCCAGTAGTGGGCACTCGTGCAACGAAAGCAATGACGTACTTCCAAGTGAACGAGACGGAGGGAAGTTCAGCGAGTGAAGGGCATGGCAATTTTGGACTGGAACGCAGCAAGATTCGAAAATGTTTTGAGGTTTTCCACTTTTCAATGACTCAGGAGGTAGTTGAAAACGCATTCGACCAGATTGCATTCATAGTGTAGACGCTCATATGATCAAATGTGTTCAAATAGCCACAAAAGACGCCTAATCTCCACCTACAGATCTAATGCTTAAAAACATTATGGGAAGCGGTGCTAGCCAGACAGGATTTAAAGTTTGTTGGCTGGATACCCATGCTTAGGTTTAAGAGGAAAAACTTCAAATTATTGTCCATAAGATCAAAAGATTTGGAAAAAAGCCATATATTGTTTACCTGCTCATAGACCCTCTCCTTGAAGAATTCAGGACAAAAGTGGTTGAAAGTGGACAAAAGAGGCAGATTAAAACACACGTGTAAATGGGAATGTGTCTCCCTCATCTACTTGTGATCCGATTGACTAAAATGCATCATAAACATGGCCTTAGATCTCGATGATACACTGTAAATTCTTCTGATTTTTTTATTCAAATAACATCATGCAAGATCTTTTTATTCAAAGAAATTACAAAATTAGATGACTTGCACTCAAATGAATTCAAATGAATCAGCCAGGCCAATGTAATCAGAAGCTGCTGAGGAAATTTGGTTATCCTCATAAAAATGCTGTCTCAACACAAGTCATAAAAATGCTGTCTCACACAAGCCAAACAAGGCTGTCATGGTTTCAGTGCACATCTTCTAATGTTGGGATATATTTCTCTCATTCGAAGTTCCACAAAATGTCCAGCAGAAGCTCTGCCTTCATCTGAATGTCAGACTGCAGAAATCAAATTTCATCCTCTAGGGGCAGATGTGTTTTATTTGAAAGTTGACACAATGTGTGACGTCTGTGTACAGCTGCTAAAAAGGCGTAAATTTATAGGTACTGGCCTGTATTTTTTATTTATTTATTATTATTTTTTACAGAATTTTGCCATTTTGTGCATTATACAGTGAATGGCTGTTATTTTACAGATATTTGCTGTAATTTAGTCCACTATTAAATTTACAGGTAATTGCTTGTATTTTGGTTTTACATCAATTTTACATAAAATTTTACAGATTCTTTCTGTGAAATTAGAAAACACAGAAAAGAAGGCATGTGTCTTTCAATTTTCCATCTGTTTTGAAAAAAGATAATTTGAACCCACATCTCTTAAAGACCTAAACAAGCTTTAGTAGACTTGTTATGGATCGTATCAAAGTCCGTCCAATTGTGTATAAAATCTTTGTTATGATAGTCAACTAGGCTCGGACCAGAATATTCCAAATGTTGGATATTCGTTAAGTGGGTGTGTGTATTCATTTCGAAAATGTGACATTTCGAATAATCGTTTTTTTTTTATATCAATCTAAATGAATCTACTGCGAGACTTTGAGATTTTACTGGGACCTCACGTCACAATTTCTTTTTTTTATTCTGTTTTTCTATATTTAGGCCTAAGTTACTCGTTTTCATTTAATTAAATTTCGTTTTTATACATTTAAAATGAGTTGTTTTTGTTTTATTTATTTAAATTTTGTTTTTATCCATTAAATTTCATTTTTATTCATTTTAAATCTACCTTACTTTGTTTAGTGAGAAGACTATACCTAATTAAAAATATTGCTTAAGTTAAAAGACCTGTGTGTGTGTGTGTTTTATGTCACAAATGCAGTACGTGTCAGTTCTCGGAGCATGTAATCCCTGCTCGCGTGAGGCGCGCCGCTTCTTTATTTAAATCTACCCTTATTTGTCAGTTATTTGTTAGTGAAGTATAAGTTAACAGACCTGGGAACAGAGAATCGCTGTTCTCGACATAACAAAAGATAATGTTGAGACCTGCCTGATATATTTTCCGTCATTGGTTTTCCCTGAATAGAATTAGGCTACATTGTTGAAAACGAAAGTGAAAGACACACATTCATTGCGTTTTACCGTGATGAGAGTTTCTGGTTCTTATTAAACTCAACACATTATAATAATTCATCTGTCATCCACCTTTTATTAATTGGAATGTTTTATTACTTGGCCTGCCCTGCCTGCCGATCCGCACATCACTATCGGCAAACTATAGCCTATTTGAGAATGGACATGGGAACCCGCAACAGAACGGTAACGATGGGAAAAGGGTATCTGAGCATTTGTTTGAGTTTTGTCAAGAGCCAGAGCGCGTCACGAAATTTGATGGAGGTGGCCTGTGTGTGTATTTTATATCACTATATCACCACTTCTGTATTTAAATCTACCTTACTTTTGTCAGTTATTTGTTAGTCAGTTATAAGTTAACAGACGTGTGTGTTTTGCAGTGTCCGTTCTCGGAGCATACGTTCTGCTCGTGTGAGGCGCGCCGCTTCCGCTCGTGCTGTTCTGTAGTTTTCTGAACGTGTCAGCGTCTCGCCTGTCTATCTATATTGCACCATATAGAGATTCCGAAGCTTCGAATATTCGATGTTTATTACTACCGAAGCTTCGAAGCTCGAAAAATGGTATTCGGACCAGCCCTATAGTCAACGAATCTCTTAAATAGCGGGGCATTTTGAAACACTACACAACACAATTGTGACCACAATTGTGTTAGATTCCACCCATCTATAGTTTTTTTTTCTTTTTTTTTTAACTAGGCTCTGTCATTTAGAAACATGGCTTTTTCTATCACTACTATCTTAATGACTCATATCTCTACCTTTCATTCCAGCCAGATGATCTGACGGTAGCTGCTCGCATCTCGGCCTAGCTGATGGAAAATGTTTGCTGGATGGATGACCTTCACCTTCAACTAAACCTTGCCAAGACAGAACTGCTTATGGTTTCAGCCAAACCATACTTGCTGTGATCCTGCTAATTTGCCTTATACATCATTAGGAGGATCAGGCCCTTCTTATCAGAGCTACACAACCCCTGGTCTAAGCTCTTGTTCTATCCAGACTGGACTATTGTAATGCTCTCTTGGCAGGCCTTCCAGCATTAGTCAAACCTCTGCAACTGAACCAGATGCTGCAGCAAGAGTGCTCTTAAAGGTAGCCCTATACCTAAACTCAATACTTCAAGAAACTGCTAAAGATCCATCTTTCTCATAAGCACTTGACCCAATAAAACTAACTCTTTTTTAAATAAATAAAAAACACTTGCTATGTGTACTGTGCTAGACTAACTGGGACTTGTCACTGCACTTGTTGCTTCTATTGTTTTCTTAATTGGTAAGTCACTTTGGATAATATGTATTTGTAAATATTTGAAATAATAAGTTATATTAGAGTATAAAGGTATACAGCAATTGTCTTTTAAGGTGGATATTTTTATATGTTCTTAATTATATACACCAAGCTTCTATTTCCTATCAATCACTTATCTTGATGGTCAGTGTTTGTTCAATTACTAATACTGTAAATGTGCAGAAATTGACTATTATATAAATTTGCTATTATTAAGTTCTTAATTTGAGATTGGTCAAATTTGTGAAATTGGATCTGTACAAATAAAAATTGTAAATTTACAAACATTTGTATTGAATTTAAGTACTTATTAAATTTTTATTGATAATTTCAATTTTATTTGTATTATATATTCAAAGAAGATTACAGTAGAAAGACATCATTATTATATAAAATAAGTTTATAAAACCCTAAAATTTACAGTTTAACCAGAAAGTTAAATGTCTTTTTAATGTAATTTGACATAATTGATCTGTTTTTCCTAGATTTAATAAGCCATAATGAATATTAATATACTGCAATTTAATTAATTTTGAATGAAGTAAATTCAGTATTTTTATGGTTTTTGCATGTAATTTTGTGAAATTGTTATTTGCTGTAATTTAACGGAATCCATCTGGAAACTTTGCTGCAAGAGATTTCCGTTTTTTTTTTTTTTACAGTGTGGAGTTCGCAAAAATAGACAAATGCAGTCTGCTAAAAGAAATAAATGCAGATTGCATGTCTGCATGAGTATTGTGATGATACTTTCAATGTGGTGAACATAATTTCTAGAAATTCATGTCTACTCAACACAGGGTGCAAATAATTACACTGCAAAGTGAAAAACTGGTTGACTCGGTGAAAATCAAACCCATACCTTGACCTTGATGTTGTTGTTGGTCCCAACACGCTAAATGCAACCAACAAGAACATTAACCCCCTGTTTCGCAGCTCCCATTACATCTGCTATCTGAGACCTCGTGTCTTGGTTACACTTGGACCATGACAGTGGAGATTGCTTGAACCATCCAAAACAAATTTGTGTTAAGAGTAAACTAAGCACAGGGTCAAGTGGAAAAAAAGGGGAGAGATGCATAAAGAGTGCAGGTAAGGAAGAGTCTTACTGAATCTCACAGAATTTGTTCCTGCAGTTTTAAAGGATCTCACTGAAAATTGAATCTATAAAATGTTTTCTTCAGTTTTGTGAGTGCACCGATTAAACACTGATTATTACATGATTTCCATTACACGAGAGTAGATGTTAAAACTTCATGCTGATTTGTACTTGGCTTTCGCCAAGATAAGCATAAGCTAAATTGTAGCTTTACAGTAAACTATGCTTCTCCATCCATTTACGCTTCTTTCCATATGGTGATGTGAAATCTCCTTCTGTCTGGCTTTAACAGCTGCAGTGTACTTCAGTCTACTACAGTCTCCCCAGTCGACCAACACCACAACCTTCTGGATTGAGCCGAGTAGGGGACATCTCTAGGGTCTTCAATTAGGCACCTTCCGTCCTCAGTGTTTAGTCGACAAGCCCACGACACCTCAAGAGGGCTCGACAGTGACTCTGGCATCCCAGAGTCTCCACCTTCCATCCCCACTCAACTCAGCCCAGCTTACTGTCCTCTACATCCCTCCTGCTGCTGAGGTTGCTCCTACCTCATAGTTCACATGTGACCTAACCACAATCTCACAATCTCTCCGCAACCCAACCTTTTGCGCCAACCCCGTTTGACTAAGGCTGTTGAGCCCTTATCTTCGTTAAAATAGGTCCGGTGGCAACGGTTCCATATGGCATACTACCTACCCCAAAACATAATATCTGCCCAAACACCAACCCCTCATTCACGCAATATGCACAGGAACGTAATAACTGTAATTACTATGTAAACTATACAAATAAACCAACAGACTCTTCGAGTTTTTCAAGAATTCTTTGAAATCGTAGCGTGGCGGCCTGTACACAGCCAGCTACAATCTCCCCGTCCCAAAAAAAGCCAGTTGTGGCTCCTTTCTGCTGCTTCAGATAAGTTCTTTACTGTGCGACAAAACTCTTGGCCACTGAATTGCGACGTCTCTGAGGAACAGGCTTGTAGAGTGTGCCGCAAATCCTCAACAACCCACTTCCACTGGATAAACCTGGACTCTCCATCCTCACTGTTCTGCTTCAGTGGTCAGATGAGCATACTGCAGTTTCTTCCTCTCATATGCTTCATCTACCACATCCTCCCATGGCACTGCTAACTCTAGCAGATGAACAATGCGTGCTGATCCATGCCACAAAACTATATCTGGTCGGAGGTTAGTGGTGGCAATCTCAGGTGGAAAAATAAGCCATTGATCAAGATCAGCCAGCGTTTTCCAGTCCCTAGCAGCTTCCAGTTGTCCCAAACATCGCAGTACTTGGTCAAAGCGCCAAGTAAACTGACCTTGGCTAAGAGCCACCTTACATCCTGTCAGAATGTGCCTTAATGGGGCAGGTGATGAACACAAAGGAAAAGAGGCATCCTCTCCTATCCAAAGGGTTCCACACTCTCCCATTTCATCCACTCTCTGGCCGGGGAAATGGCCTTTATACACCTCATCCTCTCCTCCTGCTTTCGCACCTCGTTGACTACCAGCTTCCTCCTTTGAGTTGGGCCTGCCTGGTGCCATTTAGGAGGAGCTAAACTGAGCCCAAACCCCCCTCTCCCATGCTGTAGCTGTCCCACGATATCACCAATTTGAAGGGCAGCCTTTGCTTCTACCAAAGAAATTTTTGCTGACCACCTTCTACCAATTTTTAACATAGGTGCTGCCTGCCTTACACAGTTATCACTTGACTCCACTAAGGTCATATTCAGTCTGACCGTGGCGCACTTAAACTCCTTGTTAAAAGCAGAGACTGGCAGCTGTAATATTCCTTTACTATAAAGTCCCACTCTGCTGAGTCATCCATGTATGCTCTAATTGGTGGTAGTCGCATCCCAGAAGCCAAGCGCTCTCCTCCCTCTACCCATTTTGACGCCCTAATGATTACTTCCTTTGCCAGGGTAAAAGCCAGTGGAGAAATGGTGCATCCTGCCATTATTCCAACCTCTACACATTGCCATGTAGTGCTGAATTCTGGAGTTGAGGAACTAAATTGCAAATCTCCCAAATAGGCTTTCACTAAATTTGTCATTGACCTTGGTAATCTAAAAAAACAAATGCTGCCCAAAGAAGCTCATGTGGCACTGAACCATATGCATTCACCAAATCCAGGAAAGTCACATGGAGCTCCTTCCTCTCCTTTTTGGCTGATTGAATTTGTTGCTAGATAACACTGATGTGTTCTAAGCATCCTGAGAACCCTGCATGCCTGCTTTTTAACCTGAAGTGTCAATGAAGCCATTCTTTAACAGGTAGGTGGACAATCTCTGAGCATTAATGCTGAAGAAAATCTTACCTTTAGCGTTTAATAGTAAAATAGCATGAAACTGACTGATGCTTGTTGTAGCATATTTTTCTTTAGGTATAAAGACTCCACCTGCTCTGCATGTACAACCTGTTTTTCCATTGCCACTTTTATCAATTTCCACAGAATTCATGTACCTCCTGAAGCACTCTGTATGGAACTCCATTAGGCCCTGGAGATGATGAAGCCCTTGCCTTTCTCACCGCCTGCTCTGCCTCTTTCCACTTAGCTGCACAGACCGCCATTTGGTATTCTGGTGGATTAATAGGTGAGGAATTGACATAGGCTCATGCCTTTTTGCATCTGTATGCGTTTCCACCAAGTATCCCTCTAGCTCAACCCTAGATGCTTTTAAATGCCATTCTTCTCACTGGTGAATAACTTCCTTACGAATTTGAATGGGTGAACAGAACAACCTTTAATTCATTTTGGTTTCCTGCAAAATCATGCTTACATTGAAAGAAAATGTGCTGAAATGAGACTTAAAAATGCTGATGCAAGACTGTAATTTTCATTTGATTTACAAAAATTCTAGGCTTTCTACCGGTGTTCTTCAATAACACCCAGAATTCAGCATGAAGTGAAAAGTAACACACCTTGAAAGTCCTGCCAGTAAGGCCAGTTCACATCAACAGTGATTACTTTAACTATTAACTTTTATTATGGATTCTAATTATAAGAGAATAGTGAAGGACAAACTACACCTATTAAGATAACGCACAGAGGAAAAATATCGTTGGAATCAGTTTAAGAGCATTTTTTCCCCCAGGTGATGAACACTAAAACATTGACAGCCAATCAGAATCCGGCTGAATTTAAAGAGCTAGAGGATTTAAAGCAGGAGACAACATAACTGATTTTAATCAAAATTGTTCATATAACTAATTTTAAATAGTTTTAAGACTTAATGGGGTAGTGCATATTCACCGAACACATGCATGACTCAGACTTGACCCTCTTCTAGTCTTGCTATTGAAACTATTGAAAGTCAGTAGAATCCAATGTTGTTTTAAACCCATTATCATGTTTTATTTTCCAAAGAAATAAAAGTCATACGGGATTTAAATGAATAAAGGTTTGTACAAATAAAAGTGAGTACACATGTCTTGACCTGGACTTGGATTTGAATGAGCTGGTCTCAACTACAACACTGGTTATAGGCTTCTTCTGATTAATGGTGCAGTAAGCAATTTCTGAGAATCATTGTTGAAATGTTTGAAATGAACCCAAACAAACACACCCCTCCCTTCATTGCTCGGGCCCCAAATGCATGAACACACAATGCAAGAGTGGCTGCAACCAAAATCACATACATATTTACTATATAGTAGTCAAAAAAACAGTAGGGCCAATGTGACAAAAGACTGTGTCTGAATCCACAGTCTTCATAAATGAGTAGGCAAAAGTACCTGGATGACCTGCTACTACTGGCGGGATTTTGAAGAGTGCATACGATGTACACTTTACTATCCCATGAGGCCATGGGAGAGGATTTATGAATGGCAGTGAAGCGATGTAAATGATACTTAAGGTCACATGATAAATGACAACATGGCGAATGTAGTATGTACTTTTTAGCAGTTGTAAAGTAATTATTCAAAATAAGTACAGAGACTATGCCAGCCATGGCTCTTTATCGCAGAAGAAAAGCAAATAAACGTTTGCAGAAAAAAAAAAAAAAAAAATCGAAGATAAAAATGTAAACAGAAACACAGAATGATAATACGCAGGAATACGGATAATGAATATAATGAACCTGTAATCCAGCAATTTGCAATCAAATTGACTGTGCACAAAAACATCAGTTCAGTTCGCGACCATAATCTTGTAACAAAAAACTCACTTGGACAAGAATAGTAATCCCCAAAGGCAAAGTAAAAGAAAAAATCAAAAAAGAGAGACAAAATATATAATCCAAACCAGGGCAAATCCAAACGAATTAGACTTGATGCTGGCGTAAAGTCTGTGTCGAATGCAGAGATTTCAGGTAGCACATCAAACAAACACAGTCGATGGAAATCTATACAATGTACAACAAGCATTACAAACACACTGCACCTCAATTAAAGACCACAAGAGGGCTTAAAAGTTGAGCCTTAACTCAAACACCTTGCTGTAAAAAAAAAGTAAGCAATCCACAAAGTTGAATTACCACATGGCTTAAAGGGCTACTGCTTACTTGCTTATAAGGAATATTCTACCACCCTCACCTGAGGCCATCGCCCCCTGGTGACCAGGAAGATAATTATAAAATAACTATATTCTGCCAGTAACAGTGCAAATATGCTGGAACTGCTACAACCTTTAAGTTAGGTGTAAGGTTAAGGATGGTTTTGGCCTATTAATTATTTTCATGGAATGTTGTTCCAGGACCAACAAAGGTTATTGAACCAGGAACAGGTACTCATGACTAAGGGTTGGGAACCGAGAAACCGGTTCTTGTCCAGAACGGTAGTGTTTTAAAAAATAACCGGAACCATGCAAAATACCTAAGTTTCGATTCCGAAACGGTTCTGGTGTGATATGTGGGCGAAGTGCTGGGAGTAACGTTAGATTATCCTTAGCAGTCTCACCTCAAGGCGAGAGGGAGAGAAAGAAGCCATGTTTCCATTGGACACATTTTTATCTGAATTAAGTGATATTCGAATGAAAAATACCTTATGGAAACAGTAAAATTCGATGAATTTTCATGAATATCGACTAAAATGAAATACACGTTCGGTACTCATCGGATTTTCTCTTTGATCGAATATAAGGCTAATGCGATAAAAGCTGATGGAAACGTTATTTACTGAATAAATAATGAATTGCGATTAAGTTTTAGGCCCTTTTATGGTTGCAACACGTCAGAAGACGAGTTCATTTCCGGCCAGTCTGTTTGCACACATGGTGGATGTCAACAAAGACAGATGTAAGTGGACAAAGAATGCTTCAACCAAAGGGTTTCCAGTGAAACCAGGTATCTCCCAGAACTGATGGCGCTGTCGTTCCCACACTACAGTCCCCTCCGCTGTCGTCGGGCATTTACGTGCATTCGGCATCATCATAGCAATGTTTATAGCGTCGTTGTTTTCTTAGGTTAGTTTTGCTTGTTTTTACGTGGCTTGGTTGAGTTCTAATGTAGAATGTGGTCTGTTATTTCTGGTTAACAGACTGTCGCGCTGCTTATAACACACCGTTGCCATGGATGCAGTTCAGAGACGGAACAGACTATTTTCTTTAGCGGAAGCAATACTCGTTTTTAAATCAATAAACTCGTTTTTAAGTCAATATTTTGTGTCAAATTATTGATTAATTTATTTATTTGATTTACATGTAATAAGCAGAATAATGTATAGCGAAGGCGGTTGTTATAGCGAATACAACCCCGGCTAACAACCGCCTCGCATATACATTATCCCATTCATATGATCGCTATCAGCTGGCACATAAGCATTATTAGGCTACAACTTGTGAAATATTGATCATTTGTAGGTAGATGGCAATCCGTTTTGTCTAACAAAACTTTGTTCGCAAAAGTTTGCTTGAATGTTGTTCGAATTCAGTGCGAAAATTAATGGAAACACCTTAAAATGTCTCAAATCAATTCGATATACCAATTTGATCGCAAAACAGAATGTGACGTCATTACGTACAGGTTTTTATTCGCTTTAAAGCCGTTGGATGGAAACACACTTTCACTAGCTTTATTCGCATGAGTTTTTTAACCGAACTTCAAGATAATTCGATTGAAAAGTGGATGGAAACATGGCTAGAGTGTAGAGCTGCATGATTAATCTTTAAAATATTTCTATTCAAACACCCACGCCATCTTATTCCTAAATGACAAAAACTTCACCCCTGAAGTTGCGATTTGCTCTCACGCGCACTGCATTTGTCACACACGCGCACCGCCCAGTCAATAATATAGCCTACATTCAAAATCTGTTTGCGCGAGAGAGAGCAGTTGTCCATATCAAACTGCTTTACAATCACACAATATTTACGTTACAGATATTCAAACGATTAACATTACAGAAGTACTTTGATGAAAGTTTATCTGTTTGAGTAAACATTGACGGTAGTAATCAAAACAGATGCAATCCGTAACTTTTTTTGTGTTCAGAATTTACATGTATACAATGAGCAAGTGCATCATGAATGCCTTTTTTCAAACCGTGTTTTTGTCTTATCTTGAATCACTACCTTAAGCCTGTAATAAGCGTTAATACTCGGACTTCTTGTTTAGACTGGCCGCCGGATTCGCAGCCGCAGCAGAGTATAGCCCAATGCCTGCGTGACTCGTTAAGGACATAAACAGAGAGAAGTAGCTCTGGCAACAATGTTCTTCCGCAAGACGCATGCAGTTCTGTTTATTAAATATATTATTAATGATATTTAATTATATATAATTATAAATTATATTTATCTCACCACTGACTCAGGAAAACAAATGGCTCTGGTCCTGCTAGACCTAAGTGCTGCTTTTGATTCAGTCGACCACAACATTCTTCTGTCACGCTTGGAGTCTTGTGTAGGACTTCGCGGTTCTGTTTTACAATGGTTTCACTCTTACCTGTCAGATAGATGTTTTACTGTTCATTTGGGACAATACTCATGCACTAACAAACACCTTGGTTGTGGTGTTCCTCAGGGTTCAATCCTTGGGCCTGTGTTGTTTTCTTTGTATTTGCTCCCTGTGGCTGCTATTTTTAAAAAACATGGTGTTTCTTTTCATCTATATGCCGACGATACACAGCTCTACCTGCCCTTGCAATGTAACAACAAATACACTCTTCAGCCACTGCTAGATTGTCTGAATGAACTGAAGTCATGGCTTTCAAGTAATTTTTTAAACTTAAATGAAAATAAATCTGAGTTTATTATTTTCGGCCCAAAGAAAACTGTGTTTCGATTTTGACCAGGGTTGTCTCTCCCCTTATAACACAAAGTGTGCCAGAAATTTGGGCTTCCTTTTTGACTCCAGTTTAAACTTTGATAAACAGATCTCCTCAGTTGTCAAATCATGCTTTTACCAACTTCGCCTTCTCAGTAAAGTAAAGCCCGTCTTATCCAGGAGAATTTGGAAACAGCTGTTCATGCATTTATTACATCGAGACTTGATTACTGTAATTCTCTGTATTATGGTATTTTTTTCAGGCTTCCATCTCAGCATCTACAGATATGGTCCAAAACGCTGCCGCTAGACTACTGGAAGGGAAGCGAAAGTTTGACCACATAACACCTATCTTAATGTCTTCTGCATTGGCTCCAAGTAAAGTATAGGATTGAGTTTAAAATTTTATTATTTGTCTATGAAACTCAGAATAACTTGGCTCCACAATATTTAACTGATCTTATGAAACTTCGTACACTCCTTACTAGAACCCTAAGATCCTCTGACCTTGGCCATCTTACAGTCCCTGAAGTTAAACTGGGAAAAGAACGAGGTGAGCGGTGCTTTGCTGCTGCTGGGCCAGAGGCTGTGGAATAGCCTTCCTCCTGCAATTAGGCAAACTCCTTCTATCTGTATTTTTAAATCTCAACTTAAGACTCAGACTTCACCTGGCTTTTAACACCCTGTAATACTGTCTTTCTGTTGTTTTTTTATTTTTTTATTTATTTTATTAAGTGCCTCTTATCTTGTTTGATTTTAAGTTTGTATTGCGAGTTTATATCTGTGTCTCTTTATTCCTTGTAAAGCACTTGGTCAACTTGCTTTATAAATAAATTATTTATTGATTGATTGATTGATTGATTGAACTGCTGAGAGCGCCATTTTATCCACTAATTAAATAAGTGAAGTCTTAAATTATGAATCAATGCATTAGAAAATGGTTTAAAAGATAATCTGTTTATACACATCTTACATGTGTTCAAGCATATTTACCCCTTCTGAGAGGGTATTCTTCACTGAGATACAGATAAGCAAGGAGAGATGATAATTATTAGAGAAGGCAGAATTTTTATCCAGATTTCTTTTTTTTTTTTTGCAGAAATTGCTTAATAATATGTTGAATTTGTTTACATTACCAGTCTGTTAAACTCATTTGTCAAGTCTATGAGAAATAAACACAAAAGGATCAAATTTTTCTCTTGCTAATATTTTTAATGAATAGGAGCAACCAAATTGTTTGGTGGAATACAAAATAAAAATAAAAATTTCTCACAATTCCAAACCCTACTCATGACTAAATAGCTTTGAGGTCAAAAATGCATGTTAGCATGTCATGTCATGCCTGCTCATTTTGTCATGAACCACACCATTTGATAGTGGGGTAACATGAATTTGAATGAAACCATCTTTTTTTCAAAGCATTTCTTATTAAGAATCTACAACCAAGCCGCAGCAGCAGAGGACATTCCCTGAATGACTAAAGAAAACGACTCTTGTTTGGCAGCTTCAGAGAGAAGAAATCTACCTGCCAGCCATCTTATAATGAAATATGTGCTTTACACAGTATGACACTGCCGAGACTGTAGTACCGAACAGACAGAGAGATAAAGAGTGCAAGATAGACGAAGGCAGCGGTGCTGTCAATCAAAAAAGGGTGACCAGGCTTTCATGACCAGCCAATGATTTGTGTCCACCTGAGTGGCAGACGGCCAGATCAATCTCAGGCCGCACACAGCCAGTGATATGAAAACAGATTGGCTCAATCTCTACTGCAGCATCTGAGAGAAATAGAGTCTGGGGACTCTTTAGCACTGGAGCCAGACAGAACCAAAGGAGAGAAGAAAGGAGACAGAAAGGAGGCAGGGTCAGAAGAATGTTTTACGAAAGGGAAAGATGTAAATGTGAAACCCAATAGAATGGGGAAGACTTGAAGATTTGGACAGCGATCTCTCCTCATGTTCTAGGGATAATGAGCAGGGTCAACTAGTGAATTAGTCATCTAAGTCACAACAGCTTTCATGCATAGGATGTCTGTAATACATTAAAATGATAGATTCACTTGAAAATGAAAATTCTGTCATTTACTCACCCTCACGTCCTTTCAAACCCACAAGATGTTTTGTTTTCAAAACACAAAAGAAGCATTTCTTTTTAAAAAACCTGAGAAATATTCTCAATTGAAAGCCCAAGAAACCAAAACTTTGACTCTTTAAAAGGCTTGTAAAAGACATAGTAAAAGGACATTAAATATGGTAGGCGAATGTGTTCTGTAATGCAAAAGATTCAAAGCTCTTAGTTTCTTGCAAAGGTTTGTGTGAAATGCAAGCACACCTCATTGGTTCGTGTGCGTTTGTGAGCAATGCTTATAATATATATATAAATAAATATATACTGTATATAAAAACAATTAAATTAAATAATTTAAACAAACGTGATACTTCAGAACACTTGTCATTCATAATCATATGAGTAAACTTTTATGATGTCTTTCTGAACTTTTTGATGTGTTCAAAGTTTATGATGGAAATGACCTTCAGTAAAGGTACAGAAATCTTCAGGGTTTCATTCAATAACTTTAATACCTTTCAGCAGTAGTGTATTAAGCGATGAATATAAGAAGCATGAGCGTCTCTGGATATGCTTCTAGCCTGCTGAAAGTGAGCTGAACAGTTCAGTTTGCTAACAGTCTCCATGCTGTCAGCAAAGTAAAACCCTTTTGAAATCTCTAAACGCATTCACTTTAAAGCACAGCTGCTACAGCAATGAACACACCACTTTTGTAACAGATCCACCATTATTAACAATACATGTCAGGACACTTATGGTTAAGACTTTAAAGTCCCAGCTGCTAGCAATGTTCCTGTTACTATGCATAATTCTTCTAATTTTTAGGAGGATTATGATAGTTTTGTAGCCTGGTCCCACCAGACTCTCGTACATTTCATTTATACAGAGAGTCTGGCCTCGAATCCATTGACAAGCGTTAAGCTCATTGAAGGCGGATATTCTTGAGAAGTTTAAAACTATTGGATCTGCCCAGAGCCACTCCAGATCTGCCATAACCAATCGCTAACATTTGGTCGCTGACGTATGACGACTCAAACTAGCACACAATATCGTCATCATTCTCAGCCACTCCCTCTGTTCGCTGTCCTCAGAAACGCAAAGAATACATTACACAACAACCACAAATTGAGCGGAAGTGCGTCAGGAGGGTGGAACCAGGCTAATGAGTTTTGTGCAATAAAAATAAATATTTAGCTTATATATTTGGTTTAACAACATTCCTGTCGAATTTTGTCAGATCCAAGGATTTATTTAAAAATAAATGACGACGAACTCTCTGAATTAAAATGTATTTTATTTTGGGAACGTATAAAATTCAATGTGACGCTCTGTTCAGGTGTTTTTTTTTTTTTTAATACAAGAATTTGAGCTGTTCGCACACCTTCGAAGTCGAAGGTCATTTAACAGATCTGATGGACCCCAATTAACAAGACTAATGGACTGCCTTATTGACTGACCCACTGCCCTAGTCGATTTAATAGAATATGTTGTTTGCACATCCCTATAATGTTCATGGAAATAAGAAGGTGATTACTGTACAAACACCTTAGAAACAACAGCTGACATTGCAGGCCACTTTCCCTGGGCTCGGGTCTGTCTACTTGCCATTGATTAGCAATAAAGCACCGCTACAAACGCTGACAAAAGCACCATAAAATACTGCCAACTCCATTGCCTTTAATTTCCCCTACCATAACAATAAAGAAGATTGATTCTTCCATTCCAGAACTCTGTTTGAGCAATTAAGAGAACAAATACTACTGTAAGGCTTTTTCATTCCTGCCTCTCGACTTTTAGTGATATGACTGGAAGGACAAAAATAGACAGCGTTGTTTGGGCCACAACTCAGTGGTAGTGACATAGAGCTACCTATAGTGCTATCTATCCATCCAAATGGAAGGGAAGGAGGAGGATGGAGGAGAAATGGGGGAAAGGGAGAGAGTACAGGAGCAAAAGACGAGAGCCCACGGCACTGTCTTAGAGGAGAGTTATCCGCAGACCAATGGCCAAATTGATTCCGTCGAAGCGCTGTTCATCAGGCGCACAGTGGCACTCAGGAAATATTCCTTCCTCCATCCGTCCTCTCCTATTAGCACAGTGAACGAGTAATTTTTTTTTCTGGAAAGAGCTAATGGAAACATGCAGTAAATCAGCACTTAAAGGTGCATACAAATTTCAACTATAATACAATTTTAAAAATATACACTCACCTAAAGGATTATTAGGAACACCATACTAATACTGCGTTTGACCCCATTTCGCCTTCAGAACTGCCTTAATTCTACGTGGCATTGATTCAACAAGGTGCTGAAAGCATTCTTTAGAAATGTTGGTCCATATTGATAGGATAGCATCTTGCAGTTGATGGAGATTTGTGGAACGCACATCCAGGGCACGAAGCTCCGTTCCACCACATCCCAAAGATGCTCTATTGGGTTGAGATCTGGTGACTGTGGGGGTCATTTTAGTACAGTGAACTCATTGTCATGTTCAAGAAACCAATTTGAAATGATTCCAGCTTTGTGACATAGTGCATTATCCTGCTGGAAGTAGTCATCAGAGGATGGGGACATGGTGGCCATAAAGGCATGGACATGGTCAGAAACAATGCTCAGGTAGGCCGTGGCATTTAAACGATGCCCAATTGGCACTAAGGGGCCTAAAGTGTGCCAAGAAAACATCCCCCACACCATTACACCACCACCACCAGCCTGCACAGTGGTAACAAGGCATGATGGATCCATGTTCTCATTCTGTTTACGCCAAATTCTGACTCTATCATCTGAATGTCTCAACAGAAATCGAGACTAATCAGACCAGGCAACATTTTCCAGTCTTCAACTGTCCAATTTTGGTGAGCTCTTGCAAATTGTAGCCTCTTTTCCTATTTGTAGTAGAGATGAGTGGTACCCGGTGGGATCTTCTGCTGTTGTAGCACATCCGCCTCAAGGTTGTGTGTGTTGTGGCTTCCCAAATGCTTTGCTGCATACCTCGGTTGTAACGAGTGGTTATTTCAGTCAAAGTTGCTCTTCTATCAGCTTGAATCAGTCGGCCCATTCTCCTCTGACCTCTAGCATCAACAAGGCATTTTCGCCCACAGGACTGACGCATACTGGATGTTTTTCCCTTCTCACATAGAAATGGGAAAAATTTGTAAACCCTAGAAATGGTTGTGTGTGAAAATCCCAGTAACTGAGCAGATTGTGAAATACTCAGACCGGCCCGTCTGGCACCAACAACCATGCCACGCTCAAAATGGCTTAAATCACCTTTCTTTCCCATTCTGACATTCAGTTTGGAGTTCAGGAGATTGTCTTGACCAGGACCACACCCCTAAATGAATTGAAGCAACTGCCATGTAATTGGTTGATTAGATAATTGCATTAATGAGAAATTGAACAGGTGTTCCTAATAATCCTTTAGATGAGTGTATTTATCATTATTGCAAGTTTTCATATCTCTCATGGACAGATGATGTCAGTGTATAAATTTGAATTACTTATTTTAAAAAAACTAATTTAAAAGTAATGCATTACTTTAATAGTTACTTAAAATAATCAGAAGATTACATAACTTGCGTTACTTGTAAATGTGTTACTCTCCAACACTGAGTATAGTCTGAACCTGCACTTGCGAATCACACAAATCAATCCTCTTGAAAAGGTAGTCTGGAGAAGAGGTTTTGAAATTGGGGACATTTCAGAAATGAGAAAAACCAGCCCGTTCTTATACCCAAAGCGCCATATACAAACGGCTTTTGCAAAAGCGTAAATATACAACGCACAGGGTACCCTTTAGCGCCAAATGAGACGTAAAAATAAAGCGGGCAGAAGGCGCCTCCTAGTGGCCTAACCCTACCCCAACCCCATACCTGAACTTAACCGTCTCATTTGGCGCTAAAGGGTACCCTGTGCGTTGTATATTGACGCTTTTGCAAAAGTGTCAGAATATGGCGCCTTGGGATGAGAATGCGTTGGAAAAACTTATTTTTTAAGTAACATTTCCCAATTCTGTTTTATAAAGACTTATAAAAAATAGTGTAGTTTACTCTAGTTTTAGTTAATTAAATCTATTTTTCGGAATCTATTTTTCCATAGAGCCTCTAGCATCCTTTGAGGGTCCACAGGCCCACCGAAGTGAGAGACCAGCATGGTTAAATCAAACTAGGGTTCGTACCAAGCCATTAAAGCAAGTGTGAAAAAAGCCTAAAAATGATGTCACAGGCCATTCGGCTGAGATCTGTGTCCCCGGCTGGTCCCTCAAATCAGATTATGAACATCCCTGATTCGCCTTGACATCTACTGACATCATCTCTGTGAAGATAAATTCATATACTGCTGTTGGAAGGCAATAAACTGACAGGCGGACCAAATGGTGTTGATGATTTTGGACACAAGAGCCGTGACTGTCTGTCTGTCATGGCCCATCACTGAGCCACAGGTTGAGCAGAAAGGCATTCATTAACAATGGTAATTAAGCAGTGATACTCGACCTGTGCCGGTGGCACCGGGGCCAGCACACCTGAGGGACACTGGCTTCAGCCCACCAGCCACTTATAAACCAGCTGAAAGATGCGAAACGATAAAGCACTTAAAACAAGAAGGATGAGGCAACGTAAAAAAGGAAAAGCTAGGATGAAATTGAAAATGCTAGATTTAGTTCAAGAGCTCTACATGAAAAATGTATTGTTTATTTAGCATCAAGCTGCAGTCTCTTTAAAGTAAGTGTTCTGTTTGCCTGAATCCAAGAGGTCCAAGAGTTAAAAGCACTGCACAATTGCTCTTCTAAACAATCAGCCTACTCCATCTGTCTGTCTGTCTGTCTGTCTATTTATCCACATACACCACCATTCAAATGTTTGTCAGTAATACATTTTTAGAGAAAATGATGATTATAATGTTTTCGAAAGTTTCTTATGCTCACCAAGCTTACTTAGAGCAAAACCAATATTTTGCAATATAGATGACTGATTTATTTCTATAAATGAATTTGTTAAAAAAATGTATTGGAATACATTTAAAATGTTATTTATTCCTGTGGTCAAAGCTGAATGTTCAGCATCATTATAGTCACACGATCCTTCAGAAATTGTAATATGCGGATTCTTATTATTATCAATGTTAAAAAACAGTTTTTTTTACAGAAACCATGATACATTGTTTTCAGAATTCTTTGATGAACAGACAGTTCATCAAATAATTTATTAGCAATAGAAATTTGTAACATTATAAATGTCTTAACTGTCATGAATTTAATGCATCCTTGATGAATAAAACTAGCCTTCATTTCTTCTTAAGAAAATCTTTCCAAAAGTTGTCACTGTAGTGTGTCTGATAGTTTTTTGTTCTGCATCTAGCATCTATATAAATACTGACTATGTTGTAGAAGTTGTTTCATAATATTTTCTTAGGTGTATTTCTGTTTTATAAGTATGAAATGATTCCCATTTATCAATAATTTGTTATTAATAAAAAGTGAGGAAGCTCGTTGCCTCACAAAGTATTTAATACTTAAATACAAAGTATATTAATACTAAAGTATTTGATTAATTTGATCATTCAATTGTATTTTTAAAAATATTTTGTGCTATGTGATACCGTTATTGTGAAGATTTTGGCCTACGAACTAACATACTGTATGTATTGCTCTTCTAATCTTTTCTCTAGTTTTTCCCATTTTGTGATTTATTTCCAGTGAGAAATGTTTTCACCAGCGTCCTTCACGTCAGGCCTGGGCGGCTGCCGCCATCTCACATTTGCATGAGTCTGTGTAACCAATTCCAATTTCAGGCAGAATTTGTTTTCCAGACCCCATCCTCAAGTTTTAATTATAAAGTGAGGTATTCAGAGAAGGAGCCCAGCGTGTTTCAGGTGGCTATTCACACACCGGCTCAACTGAACCATGAAATTATTCCTAGGTCTAATCATTGACTAAACAATAAAACATTAATTCAGGGAAAATGGATCAAAGTGAGGTGTTTCAGAATGGGATTGGGGTCGTAAGAGCAAGAGAGGGAAAGCGCATTCGCGCCTGCAGCAAGACTTATACATACACAAATTTGATGGTATTTTAGAGACAGAGGTTTTGTGCTTGGTAGAGAAAATGAAGATTGCATACTTTGTGAGTTACTTTCTCAGTTACACTTACAATGTCAGTTACTTAGCGTTTTAAATGTCACAGTGCAATAAGTGACCAAAAATACATATTTAAATAAACCCTCATGTCGTTCTAAACCTGCATGACTTCTGCTAAACATAAAGTCCACATTGTGAGTCAGCCACATCTGATTCGGTCACTAATTTCGGCCTTTCAAAACCATTTCTGGCTCAAACCTGAAATAGGCTTAGCCGAAATTTTGATGTATACTCTAACAGAAATTGTAAAGAATGTCCTGGTTGCTCTTTTCCATACAATTACAATTAACAGGGACTTGATCTTTTAAACTTTCCATTTGACAATCGTCCCCTATTACTGATTTTTGGAGCTCGACAGACAGCTCAGTCCTCATTTACATTCATTTTCAGTGAAAATAGTAACAAATAACAAGCTGCATTTTTGTTTTATTAATACTATATTTACAAAAAAATAATAATAATAATATATATATATATATATATATATATATATATATACACACACACACATATACATACACACTACCGGTCAAAAGTTTTAGATCGGTAAGATTTTTTTTATGTTTTTAAAAGAAGTCTCTTCTGCTCACCAAGGCTGCAATTATTTGATAAAAAAATACAACAACAAACAACTGTAATATTGTGAAATATTATTACAATTTAAAACAGCGATTTTCTATGTGAATATATAGTGAAGTGTAATTTAAATTCCTGTGATTGAAAGCTGAATTTACAGCATCATTACTCCAGTCTTCAGTGTCACATGATCCTACAGAAATTATTATAATATGATGCTCAAGAAACATGTATGATTATTATCCATGTTGAAAACAGTTTTTTACATTTTTATTTCAGGATTCTTTGATGAATAGAAAGTTCAAAAGAACAGAATTGATCTGAAATGGAAAGCTTTTGTAACATTAATCACTACCATTCAAAAGTTTGGGGTCAGTAAGAATTTATTTTTTATTTTTGGGGGAAAGAAATTAGAAAATGATTTTATTCATCAAGGATGAGTTAAATTGATCAAAAGTTACAGTAAAGACATTTATAATGTTAGAAAAGATTATATTTTAAATAAATGCTGTTCTTTGAACTTTATGATCATCAGATTTTTGGGGGAAATGGTACACGACTGTTTTCAACATTGAAAATAATAATTTATGTTTTTTGAGCATAAAATCAGCATATTAGAATGATTTCATGAAGGATCATGTGACACTGAAAGCTGATGTGTAATCAGCAACAGCAATGATGTTGAAAATTCAGCTTTCAAATTACATTTTTTGAAATATGTTAAAATAGAAAAAGAATCATTTTAAACTGTCATGATATTTCAGCAATATGCAAAAGCATAAAGCAGCCTTGGTGAGCAGAAGAGACTTCATTTTAAAAACATAAAAAACCTTACTGATCTAAAACTTTTGACCGGTAGTGCATATAATAAAAAAGTTCATTTCAGAGACAGGATCAGACACACTTCTTCTACAATGAACATGTTTTTAATTTCAGACTTATAATTGTGACATTTTTGGGGAGTCAGAAAAGGTCAGGGTGATATTGATAATATAATAAAGATGTGCTCAAAAGAATTAAATTGATCTTATGAAGAAATCTTTGCAGCATAATTTCTAAAAAACTTTCAGTCTCCCCAGTCACAGTGTAAAACAACACCACACACTGTATTTTGTTCACGGCAGAAGGGTTTAAGCGGTCCTTTTATGCTGTTATTTACCGCAGACATTCAGTCACGATGCATCGTATTCCATTATCTGGAAACGGCTGCAATGAATGACAGCATTCAGACACATAAACGACCTTGTAGACCCTTAAAAGTGGCCTAAGTGATAGACTTTAAGCTCGGGCGCACAAACATATCTGTGCAAATCCACTGACCCTGCTACTAGTATTGACTGACAGCAGAGCAGTCATTATCCTGTTCAATTTCAGCAATAGCTCTGTCAATGTGCGAAGGGTAATTAGATAGCAGCACTTGCACTCTGGTGTTGTGGTATCTATTCCTTTACTCACTTTCTCCAACCTATGCTATTTATTGCCACTCTTTGCTTTCAGCGTCTCCATCCATTTCTCTGATTCTCATGACAGCTCGCTTGGAGATATGAAAACCTGTGATTGACACACCAATTTCCTTTCTGCCAGCACACGCCAAAGCTATCGATTTCTCAAAGTCTCTTCTTTTTCCAAGCCTCGGGTGGAACCAATAAGCGGGAAATATGACTGAAAAGACATATCAGGCTTCAGATAAAGAGCTAAAAGAGCTACCGAATGTTTAATATGTGATTAAATACGCTCTTTGAATTCCCTCTTGGCAGCCTGAAAAGCAGTAAATAGTCTGGCCTTAAAATCTCAAATTTGTTCTCTTAAAAGGTCATCGGGTTATAAAATGCTCTGAAATGTTGAAAGAATGTAAATGGAAAATTAGTCATTTCCATGTTCAGCAGGAAATGAACTGACTTTCTATGAAAAGGAATATAAAGAGTTCTGCCCCAGAGAGAAATAGCTTGCGTTTGAAAATGAAGATTCCTTGGATTTTAACCTTTAACCCAAAACCTCACTTGATAATTACACTCTCTCCTGATGCACATGCCATCAGTGCTAAACAGCATGAGATTAAGAATAGCTTTTCAAAGAAGGAACTCACGCTTGCTAGTCGCTGATAATTAGATGTTCGACCAATAGTGACATTTACCGACAACGATAACTAGGTTGGCCCACGCTGGCTGGTACCGATTAATCAACCGATAGATACTTAAAGGAGTAGTTCACTTTAAAAAAAAAAAACTTTTGCTGATAATTTACTCACCCTTTGGCATCCAAGATATCCATGTCATTCTTTCTTTTTATTCTACCATTTGAGCTTATAAAACGTAAACGTTTTTTTTTTGTTTGTTTTTTTTAAAGTGTAACTAAACCCCTGGTCAAAGCCTGACTCCACCCACTGGCAAAATTTGAAAAATGCTAAAAAGTGGGCAGACCCCAGCGGAGACAGAGGGGACGAGCCAAGGGCGGGGCTGAGCGGGGAGCGTGCACATGAGACCCGCAGTGACGGATTAATTGACAGCTGTAGTGGTGGGAAGTTCGGATCATTTTACTGACTCGGATCTTTGAGTCTCGTTCAGCAAAATGAACGAATCTTTTATCGAATCATTTCGTTCATTTCATCATTATATAATTAAAATGTCATGTTAAATATTCCAAAACATCTAGTAGGCTACTTACGAAAATCGTTACATTTACCAGATGTGTGTCTTGGTGTAACTTCCTTCCGGAATTGACGCCGATCACTCGCGGCTCGTGGAAAAAATAGACTAGACGCCGAAACTGGCGCTTCACGGCGCCGGCCGGCTGCGCCTCGCCACGGCGCTCCGCGTCTGGTGTGAAATCGACACCATAACATGGGCGCCGAAAGGAAGCGGCCGTGCGATATAGCACAGCAGTACTGGAAAGAATAAAGATTAGTTCATCTCTCGAGTCTCGAGTTCGGCCGGGTCGAGTCTTTCGTTCTTCCTGTCAGTCCCGTATAGTCTATGCTGTCAGCACCGGAAAGAGAAATGATTAGTCCATCTTTCAAGTTCAGGTTCTCATGATGCTATCCTGATCGTTTTCAATACTCATAAATCCAACTCCTGACTCGCTAGAGTAGTTTTGACGGAACCAGATGCTTTTATACCAGGGGCTGCCAAGGGCGTGGTGAGCTCGCACCAAGGGCGTGACAGAGTAGTGTCAGAGAGTTCGCTACGTCAGAGAGTACCCCTGCTGCAGGAGCTTTCCGTTTAACCTGAAGAGGGCAGCACTCAGACGTTTTTACACCATATATTTGAAAATTAAAAGACTTTATTGCCAACTGTCAAAAAATTTACTCGAATCAATGAACAGCATTTATGAAGCTCCATTCTTACAGATCATTAACTAAAAAAAGTTGGTTAAGTGTTTAGTTACTCTTTAAATGAGCGATCGTTTCGTTTGATAAGACCCTTATTCATCGCCTGTGAATCGTTTAAAGCCCTTTTTAAAGTTTTTTTTTTTTTTTTTTTACAAGTGAACTACTCCTTTAATGAAAACTGAAGCTTGTTTCCACCACAGAATAAAACATTTTAAAAGAAAATTGTGACTTTTCCCTCACAACTGCAAGTTTACATCTCGCAATTCTGACTTTATTTTTCAGAATTTCATGTTAAGTCAGAATGCGAGAAATTCCCTCGTGATTGCAACATAAAAACACAAAACTCGCAATTTTTACGTTTTTTCGCAATTGCGAGTTTATATATCGTATTATTGTTACTGTACAACATTTATTTAAATTTTTTTGGGGGTTAAATCCGCATATAGTCATGCTCTATGCAGCGCAGTTTCGCGTTAACGTGTCAAACTCGAAGGCGTCAGCGATAGTTTATATTTTGCCTCTAGGGGTCGCTCTCATGTTGTATATGCCAGCAGACCCTTCTCAGCCGCTCAAACAATGGATGCAACCCGAAAAAATATCAGGATTTTTGCCAATAACCGATTGTTCCAGAAATCGATAATCGGTACACAATTAATCGCCAAAACACGATCATTCACTTGACCTCTATACTAATACTGCCAACAGTCTCTTACTTTCTAAACTTACTCTTAGAAGGAGTTTGTGATGGTTTTCTAATTTTTTTTAAGTTTCTGACAAATGTACAAACCTCAAAGTTGAGTACAAATTAAATTTTATGGTAATGAATTTAGGTAGATGCTTGCATTTAAATGCAAATTGAAACAGAATGTGACTAGGGGCTCTGTGGCATAGATATGCTTAGATTGTGCATCAGAAACTTTTGCTAATTAATGCAATGATCATTTTGTGTAAAGTCCAGCTTGATTACCTGAGGCTTATTACTGGAGGCTAATTAAAACAGTGGGACGTGTGATCATAAACACAACAGGCAGAATCTGTGCAATCTGAAAATATGAATAATATAATATAGAGCAGTGCAAACACCTGCACATCTGACACCTGGTTAATAGGCTACTTTTAAGTAACACCATAATAACCTCAGACAACCACCTTAAAATAAAACCTTATATAGGCAAATGATGCTATGTCCGCGCAAATACATTGAGAAAAATTGTTGTATTCTGTATGTGTGTGTGTTTTTTCTGTTGTGGCATGGCGTTTATAAAATGGAAAATTAAAGTCCTTTTTGTTCCGTCCAAAATCGTTCAAGTGCACATTGTAATTGTGATTTCTGAACAAGTAGAACTTCTTATTAAACATACTAGGGTCTATACAGATGCCC
>JAQIUQ010001044.1:0-48195 GCA_030378365.1 Hybognathus amarus | reverse complement strand
CAAATAGAGACCCCAGTAAGTGTTTTCCTGAGGGACGAAGTTTCCGATCAAAAAAGGTAAGAGTCGGAAAAGGGTCAGTTTTTCAACTGCTTTTCCTGGGATGACACCTTGCTGCAGAGCAGATGGCTTCAGCAAAACAGGCTTGTGAGTGACATCATTTTGTCCAAACGGGAACTGTTGTAGCTGGTCATTAAACTGTTGCAGCGTTACCAGTCTTTCACAGCTAAGCTTTAGCAAGACTAACTTCAGAACCTGTGGGATGACTCCTTCAAGAATATCATGCATCAAGTCAGGCGGAAAGGATTCAGTAACCTCAAAATTAGGCAGTTTATCAAAAGGGCAGCGTCCAGTAACACCATACAAGGAATTACTATTTGATACTTGTAAATGTCTACGGTGTGTGTCAGGAGTCCGGAGAATACATTCACTTTCCTCAGTTTTGTTACCAATGTCACGGTGGTGGCACAGACAGAAACGACAGATCCGTCCTTGACTAAAGCAAGTACTGAAGCCGGCCAAGGAATGGGCTGATAAATTATCAGCACAAATGGAAATCACAGAGCCTTTGAGAACACAGGACCGGTCTTCAATTTCAACTGATACCCCGCGGCACTGAAGTTCACAAAGGTCACGAAGAAGAGGTTGTAAAATTGGCTCATAACCATACTTCTGAAGCAGTCTGTGTCTGACAAGAACAGCCACATGTATATTTTGAAGATTGGAACGATACTTCACAGGAATATTTCCAAGAGCAAAGTAGACACTTGAAATTTTGTGAATCTGCTTTTTGGATCCTAAACAATTTACAATTTCAAATTCATCAGTGTATAACTGAAGTCTCAGCTGAGTCTCAGAGCGATCAAAAAAGGCATGCTGTTGAAAAATTAATCCATCTGTTAAGTCTTTTAGTGTTTCCTCATCAAACAACGTGTCCTCCACAACATAATGAAAAACATCCTCTCTTCTCAGAATATTTTTCAAAACTTCCAAAATGGGAATGTATTGGAAAGTCTCTTTTCTTCCTACTGAGTCATATCCAAGTAAATACTCGACTGGTTCAATTAACCCAAACTCTCTAATACAGTACCTCTCAAACTGATAGTCTGACACAATAGCATCAAAACACTTCCCAAAGAAGTTGTCTTCAACCAAGGACTTTAAGTTTGAATGATTGTCAATCTTGATATTTGCTTCTTCAAGACAGAACCGTAGAAGGTCTCTAGACTGTTCATTAAAAAGTTCAAGCAGTATTTTCACCTCACGAGTAACAGTATGCCGAACAGTATTGGGGAGGATGTGCTTTTCTTGAAGTTTTAAACAAAACAATGCAAAATGTCTCTCAATTAGTGATCTGAACCCACATATTTTTTCAGAAAAAGAGATATTTGGTTCTTCAGAATCAAAAGTTTCCTCGAAATCATTAAAAGTAGGTGAGGTGCCAGGAATCTCCTGATTGTCCTCCGAATCTTCTGCGTTTCTCGAGATTTTGTGAGTCCGAAAAACATGGACCCGTAAAGAACTCACTCTTTTGTAACTTTTTTGGCAGCCATTGTGTCCACAAACAACAATGAAATTTGGCTCATTCTCATGGAAATACTGCAGATGTTTGAGGTATCTGTTGTAAGAGACTGTTCTTACATGGCAGTTAGGGCACTGGTGCATCGAAATACTTAAAGCTCACCCATAAATGTTTCACAGAATTCCCCCAAGTCAATATCTCTCAACCATTGACAAACTTGGACAAAAGTCCAACATGTGAAGTCCGTCATAACCTGAAGATAGAGAGAGAGAAAAAAAATCAAATTACAGAACTGTAATGTTAGCTAATGAATGTTAGCCTTTAGCTCTATCTGCAACATAGTGATGACAAAAATTAGGCCTCATGGAAACATGAATGACTCATATTAGCTAACTTACAATAAACAAAAATACTAGCTAGATAAAAAGAACAGTAGCTACAGTAACAGTAATGTTAAATTGTTACATACAAACTGAATAAAATTAATTAACACGATTCATAAAATATTCATGACAAGATATAGGTTTACATCAATAAATAATGATAAATAGCCTAAATTCAGCCAACATTTAACTTAACAGCATTATTGTTTGTTTCCATTCTAGTGTTACACTTGCAAAGAAGTGTTTAACATTAGGTTACACTGGCTAATGTAACATATGCCTCTTGCATGGTAATGTTAATACATTAATACATCATTTGAGCTTTAAATGGTTACTAGCCTATATCTATTAGTTAATACTTAATACTTAATTTTGTCAGTCATTTTTTTGTTGTAAGGTGTACAGTTTTACTTTCATATTCTTAAGTTGTTCATATTTAACTTAGTACTTTTCTACTACACATGCAGCTATAAAGCCTGTCACCACAGGATCAGACATCCTTTCTAGGAGTCAACTGGCTAACATGCGGCCATTTTATTGTCACCGCCATTTGCTGCCATTTTATTGTCACCACTAACGTTAGTATCAGCGATGTAAAAGAGATTTAAAGGGAGCATAACATAAATGAACGACCCCAGTTAACTTACACTAACTTAAGTATTTCTACAGCAACAAATCTGTCCATATTAATCATATTTTAAGTTAACATTAACGTTCCAGAATATTAAATTATCGCTCTCTCTGTCTCTCCAGAGTTATCAGTTAAGTTAACGTTAGATCAAAGGCATTTCAGAAACGTTAACGTTATCTTTGGTTAATGTTCCTTCAGTTACTATAATATTGCTAATATTACTATATATACTGTAATATCTACCCGCAAGTTACCATTAACATAACTTAACGTTAAGTTCGCCCCGTTTGTCAGGCTTCACGGTCAGCTAACGTTGGCATGACTTATCAAAGTTACAAAACACGTAAAATGTTTGAAAATACAAATGAAAATTTCCCCTGACAAGCAAGTAACTTTACGTTAATGGTTAAAACACTCACCTCAAAAAAATATCTGCGTATTGTAATTCTGAAGCTGGTTCCTCCAAGTTTTCGAGCCCAACAGCGCAGTTTCCACTCAGATTTTTCCGGATCTTTCCAGATCTTTCCCGCTCTCGCGCATGGGGCTCTCGCGTCTCTTTTACTGTCTGTCTCGCGCACTGCCAGGGCGCACCTGACCCGTCGCTCTCGCGCATATTGGGGCTCTCGCGCCTCTGTCTGTCTCGCGCACCTGACCTGCAAATAGGCGCGCAGGGGTACGTCTGCGTGCTCTGATCAAATGTAGTTCCGTGTCAAAAACACATTTTGATTTTAATGACAAGTGCCCATTGTACAATTTAAACTGCAACTGACAGCTTTCAGTATCCTGTCTTGTTGCATTCTCCTGGCCACCCGAATCTATATTATTTTTTATATCATATTTAAAATATATTACTCCCAGGGTGAACAGCTATTGCTTTGTTGCAGGTCAGCAGACCTGATTTTGCTGGATACGCGGGAGATAACTTACTATTATTATACTAGGTGAATAAATATTGATTTTTATATTAGATGTCTTTTTGCAGTGATGTTAACATGGTTTAAATTTTAAATTGCTAATAGGCTTTATAAAAAATATTAATGATGGCGCTGTGAACGTCACTAATAATAAAAAACTAATTTTAACAGCACAGGTCAATCTAAATAATTAATTGAAAATCTAATCGCTAAAAAGCACATTTCGAAACAAGCACATAAATTCCATTATGAAATCCCCTCACCTCCATGCGTGATGGTGAAACTTCGGTGGCAACACTGCAATCTCCTTTTTTAGGGTCACCTGTAACTGGTTTAAACCATGTATTTTTTTCTCCCATTCCTTATTATTGGCTACGAACAAATACGCCTTTTCTTCTCGGTAGCTCTATAGTGCCCTACAAAGGCAAAGCGAAGTAACTACACATTTGGTCAAAAATGAGTTAAGACTTGTAATGGGCTTTATGACATGTGTTCTGTCTTGTGAAAAAATATCTGGGTTAAATTATATCCCGTTTAGGAGATGCATTACCACATAATCTACCCATAACATGTTTGACGGGTTGGCATAAAAACCTGCTTTAATATGTTATCCTCGGGAAATAGGCTACATTGTTTTATTGTATTTCATTATTTCTAAAATATGAGAAGACAGAGTTTATAAAACCTTTTATACCACGGGCTGTTTAAATACTCGATTCTGATTGGCTGGAAGGTGTGCAGTAAAACTGTTTAATGCACAGGTAGTTCCAGTCAGTTTGATTACAGTTCGAAATGAATCCGCTTCAATAAACCATAGACTGTAAAAAAAAAACATTGGTAACCATAGTAACAGTTACACTTGCAAACAGATTCATAATTCATTCAAATAAATGCAATCTGATGGCTCTACTTTATTTAAAGTGGACAAAGTAGAACTAACGAGCCGTAACTTAAGAAAATAACTGTCATTTTTACACGTCTGTTAAAAAATTACACTGTTAACATCAGTTATAGCTTTAACTTCTTTTTAACTTGGCAAATAACCAAGGTATAAGCGGGATAATCCACGGCTAGCCATGCATTAAATGATTTTAATGCACGACGTAGAGGCAACCACCCTCCGCTTCGCGTCGGGTGGTTCTTCGCCTCTACGTCGTGCATTAAAATCCTTTAATGCATGGCTAGCCGTGGATTATCCCTTACTAAATAACCAGACAGAGCCTTAACGGGTTCTTTGTATAGTTGAGGTGCTATATAGCACCTCAACTATACAAAGAACCACTAAAGAACCACTAAAGAACCACTAAAGAACCATACTGGGCTGAACTGGTTCTTTTTATGGTAGTGGTGCTATATAGCACCTCAACCAGCCCAAAGAACCACTGAAGAACCACTGAAGAACCAACATTTTTTTGTGTGGGTTAATCATTCCCAAAGGCTTAATAACCCTCAGTTAAAGCCATGGACGGTGGTGAGGAATGATGGAGTTGTGTTGGGAGCCCACTGCAATTGTACTGCTGGACTTGGTGAGAGCTGCTCCGATGTGTCAGCTGTGTTGTTCAGCATATGGCAGCATAACAATGGAAGAAAAGAAGAGATAGCTGTAACATCCAAAAAGTGCAAGTGGGCCACCCCAAGTGAGGACTCTTTAAATAAAGTGGAGTATCAGCAGGGCAAGGACATAATATTTAACAACTCTCAACAGTATAAAAAAGGAACATCTTCTGAAAGGTCATTCTGCCCCCCCAGCATTCCCACCTCTCACCGCTGCTGAGCAAGCCCAACTCTACAACAACCTCTCACAATGCCGCACACAAGAGGAGCAGATCATCAAACCAGTAGTCCTGTCTGTTGTAAAAGAGTATGCAGCATCCTATGTGCCAAAGGTTGTCATGTTGGACCAGAACTCCTCACCAACCTGTATGACAAGCAGACGAAGAGACCTCAACCTGGCAGAGTTACAAGATAGAGCAGAAGCACTATTTGAAGAGATAACTGTGACCAAAGAACAGGTACAGAAAATGTCTTTGCTTGAATGTGTGTGTGTCTGTGTCAGAGAGAGAGAGAGGCATACTCCATGATTTTGTTCAAACAGGACATAATTCAAACTGCAAAGTGTTTAGCCTACTTCTATTTGTGTAAAACAACTTTTGACATACTGGAACCTCTGTCACCCAACCAAATAAATAAAGAGCAATAGCCTGCTTATTTTTAAATTACACATTCTACATTGATTTGAAAAGAAAATAAATGTGTTTTTAATGGTAGTATTATTTTATACAAGAATAAATTATTTATCAAAATAATTAAAATTTTAAGTAAACAAATATATTTATCTGAAAACATAGCAAATTAATTTTAAATTCATTCAGTTACAATTACCAAACATATCTCAAGGTCTTTTGAATGAAGGGTGGCAGTCTTGTGGACTGTATACTGGCAGTATTTGTTCCACATTTGAGTGAGATGTCTTTATTTGGCTAATTGAGCAACATTTTTTTCATCTATCATGTACTTAAAATGTTATGTGTAACAGTTTAACAGTTTGGATTGTCATGTTTTCAGAGTGATATTGTAGAGGAGGAAACCTGAGCCCAGTCCAAGTCCAAAATCTGGTTTGAGCAAAGGAGTGGTAGGGTAACAGGATCTACCTTCAGAGCAGCTACAAAAACAGACGTCAGAAAGCCTGCAGTGACTCTGATAAGACAAATATGTTACCCAAAGTCACATAGTTTCACCAGTGAGGCTATCAGGTAGAGTTAGGGTAAAATGGGCCATGGAGTATGTAACTGCTCCTGGGTATTTAATTGTTATTTACAGATGGTGTACAATCAGGGGCGTCACTAGGCCCTTTTTAGGGGGGCTTAAGCCCCCCTAAATTTGTGCCTAGCCCCCCTAAAAAATGTTGATTAATATGCTACACAAATTCGCTTACCAGTCTTGTTTTAATCAGATTCAGCCCGTCTCTTCTTCGCAGTGGCGCCGAGCAGAGAGAGCGTCAAAAAGAGAGGAAATTATATGTGTTTGTGTTCATCTGAGCCCATTGGTCTCTCACTGCTCGTCAATGTCAGCAGAGGTGGAAAGAGTAATAAAATATGCTACTCAAGTAAAAGTACTACTACTTCAATAAAATTTTACTTAAGTACAAGTAAAAGTACTGGTCTAAAAATCTACTCAAGTAAAAGTAAAAAGTAGCTCATTTAAAATTTACTCAAAGTAAAAGTTACTGAGTTACTTTTTTAACACCGGGGTGGGGAATCCCGTGTGGGGTTGTAATGGTATGAGATTTTCACAGTGTGATAACGTCTCTGAAAATACCATGGTTTACAGTATTAATCAATTATTAAATAAATTATTATTATTATCATCAGTTAAAATTATTACGAAAACAGGGTTTTTATTTGGTTGAACAAATGCTTTTAATTATAATAAACTTGAAACCATTTGTTTGTTTTGTTTATTAAAATTTTAATAAAACATGTCTAATCAATTAAATTCAATAATTGATAATGACAACTTATTTTTAGCATTAATTATTTATTAAAATGTTTAAGAATTATATTGTCCTATGAAATGCATTTTATTCAGAAAATTAATGTTTCTTTGATTTAATACAAATATATTATCAAAAACGGTGGTAATCAAATGTAAATTTAAACTTGTGTCCTTTTATTTTTGGGGAAGCGCTGCAAAAACAGATTTACTAAATTAAACCATGGACAAAAAAAATATTCCTTTAAATAATGAAATGTATTAATATTGTTGTTGTTATTATTATTATTATTTTGAGAGGTAGGCTACGTTCTTCTGTATGCCTACAATAGTAATATATTTCTGTCATAATTTCTCATAGTGAAACCCAACTTTTATTTTGACGGGTTGTAGTGAAGACCAAAAGTGAAGAAAAGTGTAAAAAAAACAACGTTTTTTCTCAAATAAAATTATGAAAATGCCCATTAGGCGTTTCTCAGAGCAGCTCTGGAAATGTTCATATTCACAGATTGTTTGCGAGACGCTGAAAACACCATTGCTGTGTCCGAAATGTCTCCACTACTCACTATATAGTGGACTATATAGTGAGCTCGCCATTTTCTAGTGCTGTCCGAATGTATAATGATGATTATTATACCCTATATAGTCCTCTCAATGTATCCCAGAATGCATTTTGAAAAGTAGTGTACAACCATGTGTACAACCGATGGTCACTTTTAGTTTTTAAATTTTGGAGAAATAAGCTCAATATAAAGTAATGTATTTATTTTAAAAAATCTATTAAGCCCAGAGCCGGCTCGGCACCAGCTGACAGATGATGTAATCAAAGGCGGAGAGAGACGATCGAGTAGTGTCCGAAAGTGGTGTTTCTCATTATGCTGGTGAGCTCACTATATAGTGCTCTGCTCTCTACCCCCAACATAGGGGTTAGGGAGTAGTGCTTTGAGTGGAGATTTCAGACACAGCACATGAATGTCACGCATACTTGAGTATGTACTAAGTTAACTTAGTAGACAAAAAGCGGCGCAGCTCAGCAGAACAAATAGGGTTATACATTTACATGCAGTATTTTTGTGCTTAAATATTCACAGACCAGGTTGCGAATTGACGGATTTATTGCACAGTTCTACTTTCCATGTATCTATACATTATTTTGCATGTTTTACGTGATATCTGCATTAAGTGAATAATTCCACTTTCATGACTGGATTTCGGGATTCCTCTGCATCACGTGAAGTCATTCTAAAGTTATAATCGGCACATACCTTTATCTGCAGGAGGGGTAGTGTCCTATATCCTCCTTTTGCAGCCACTTTGCGTTCACTTTTTAGCAAACAAATATCTATCCTCGAGGACATAATTCGTTTCATAAGAATTCGAGCGCGATTCGTTTTCAGCTTCAGCTGGGTCTGTCTATGGGTCTGCGTCACCTTTCTTGCGCGTTTGTTCTCCCGCCTTTCAACCAATGCAGTAGGTTCCGGAGTGTGATTATTTTTTTTCTCCCGTGTACTATTATTTTTTACTCAGTAACGGATATGATTTAAAATGTAGCAAAGTACAATACTTCAAACAAAATGTACTTAAGTAAAAGTAAAAGTATAGATTTTAAAAACTACTTAAAAAAGTAGAAGTACACAAAAAAACTACTCAATTACGTAACGCGAGTAAATGTAATTCGTTACTTTCCACCTCTGAATGTCAGAATATTTGAGATGACCAATCAAATCAAAGTAGGCGGGCTTTACATTCACAGACGCTCAGCGCGAATTTTAGCAGCACTACTCGACGCTTCAGTGCACGGGAAAGTGCGAGATAAGATGTAAGTAGCTAAACTTATAACGTATATAATATAATTTGTTTTAGGTCATTAATGTTAAACAAATGACAAAAAATAATCAGGAAAACTAATATAGTTTTTTTGGTCTAATTTCGCCCTTTTGAACTGAAATTAGGCATGTAACGTCAGCCTAATATAATAATTCGTTTACATTGTGAGGGGACAAGAAACATTTAAAAAAGCCGTTTTCAAAAAAAAAGCTCAGCTTTAGGAGGGGAAGAGAAAGGGCACGATGAGGAGACTGGAAAAAAAGAAAAGAAAAAAAGGAAGGATGATGGAGATGAGGAGAGTATTGACAAATAGTCTACTGACATAGTTTTAAAGCTTCGTATCCTTTTTTTGGTCTTCAAACGTCTTGAAATGCACATCAGAGATTAAAAAAATGTAACCCCCAAACCTCCACCTCAAATGTAGGACCTGTATTAGGCATCAGAATCAGAAAGAGCTTTATCCCAAGTGTGCTTGCACACACAAGGAATTTGTTTTGGTGCTGATGCTTCCAGTGCACAGATAGATATGTGATAAGGCTTAAGATCAATAATGAATGTGTAGCCTTTAATGTGAATTAATTTTATAAATAGTTAGGCTACCTTAATAGTTTTCAGTAAATGAACATGTCTGAGAAAATGATTAAAAGGCAAAATCAACCAGTGGACCCCATGTTTACTTTCTTCACTGACAGACAAAAATTAAAAGCCTATTATCAGTCAAAGCTCAACTTTAGGAGGGAAGAGACAGGGCAAGAGAAAAACAAAGAGAAAAAGAGTGTGATGCTGATGAGGAGAGAAAAATAATCAGCTGCCCACTGACATGGTTTTATCCCCAAAAATATTGCCTTTAAAACATCTTGAAAGCCAACAGTATCCATTTTTTGTTCTTTTTCTTCTCTTCTTGTAATCAAATGTTCAATTCGGGGTTAACTGATCACAAAATGAAAAAATAAATAAAATAAAATAAAATGTATGGTCTTTGTGTTTTCCTTTAAGCTCACTCTTAATCACTTTCAATGTAAAGGCTCTAAACTTTTCACTTGTACCAAGATAAACCTCACTCCAAATTAAAATACAAAACAAAAAAACATATGGAAGAGCACTTACGTGAAATGTCCCTGAACTGTGCTCACTCAGTTCACCTTAGGTTCTGTGATTCAACAGAACTCTCACAGTTCCTTGGATCAAAAATATATACAAAAAAATATAAGAGGTTGAAAATTGAGGGAAGTCGTCTCCACGCAGCGTGCGTTGAAATTCTCTTGAGGTTTCGTAGCAATATCACTCAAGCTCAATGAAATGTCCCACAAAAAAAAAGAATAAATCAAAAATGAATCGAAAAGCGAATGAATCAAACTGAGTTGAATCAAAGGTAAAATGTATCACAGGAAGGTAACAAACTGAGATACCTCACAGAGTTATGTCCACCTGAGATGTCGCTGTGATGGCAGGGTAACACAAAAAGCTTTAAACTCAAACTCTCCTCCGAAAATAACTGTGTTCAGCGCCAACTGCGAACCGCAATCCCAATCTCACGTGCGGTGACACGTGCAGAACACTTAAGGCCTCACCAGATGGAACGCCGGACGGGGCCAATAGTCTTTAAACGAAACGCGTGAAATTTGACCGCGTTAACACGTACTGTTTGTTCGCGTTAACGCGGCATTTTTTTTTCGTGTTACTTTTGAACGTGCTCAACACGTACCATTTGTCCGCGTTAACGCGACACATTTTTACGTGTTACTTTTGTACTCGTATACACGCTAATTCTTGTCGTGTTAAGACGACCAATTTGAACGTGTTTCTTAACGCGGCACATTCTGTACGTATCCACCTTATTCTGGTCTAAACAATGCGCGCTGCCATGACGACGACTCCGGTTGTCAACTTACGGTTCTAGTCTGGTCTACATCGCCAAACTAAATCGAAAAAACATTCACCAACTACTGTTACCTCTGCTTTCAAAGATGTAGTCTATATTCTCAGGCCTGTGAGGTTAGGGATGTTACGCCGAGTTTCATTCATGAGACCAAAGTCCAGTTTGCGCCTGTCGCCTCCGTCATGATCATCTATTTAATATAGCTACTTCTTATTTATTAAAACCAGTCAATTGGTTGATGAAATGTTGATTTAAATTAAGATTCAATTAAGAAAAAAACAACGAATAATTAACTTTAAAGAAAGGTTTCTTTGTGGTTTCTCTTTAAAATCTCTGAGAAAGTTTTTAAGTCGCTTTCATAACGGTCATGTCCGTGAATATAAAACGCATGTGTAGACCGATATTTTTCTAATGTCTGGACCACCGATCTATATAAATATATCATTGTAGATGAATGGTCTGGACTACATATTCTGTCTACATATTGATCCTTTAGTTTATTATGGTAGGCTATTGCTTTACTGAATACTATGCTAGAGTAAAGAAATGTATAATAGGTGCTAATTATCCATATTATACAATTATTATACTTTATCTATGTGGGTTATTATTTGTTTTTGTTTTAAGTTATAATTTTCAAAAGTATTAGGCTATAGGCTAACTTAGACAGCACATATTTATAACTAAATACACACACACTCACACACGTACCTGCATAAGTTTATTCACATTCACATAATAATGTTTTGTAATTTTGTTTAGTTGGTTGTATAGTTTGTTTATGCTGTTGTTTGTATTGTTTCCAGGAACATTATTTTGGCTGCTGCAGGCTGATAAGTGCTATAATAAAATTACTACATGTTAAATGTGTTTTGATATTCATGATATTTTTATTAATAATATTTTATTTACCCATAAACTTGTCTTTAGGAAGCCATAAGTTATAGTGGCAAGAATAACTTTGTTAAACCTTTAGGGGCGGTTTCCTAGACAGGGTTTATATTAAGACAGGAGTAGGCCTTAATGTTTTAAATCATGTTTTAAAAACACAGATTAAGTGCATATTACAAACAGATTTCCAGGTTTATTTTCTTTTATTCCAAAGCTGATGTGTACAATTTTTTGTTGTTGTTGTTGTTGTTGCTTTCATTCAAATATTTCTCTTGTTTTTTTATGCTTCTCAGTTCCATGCAATTTAAAAATTTTCTTGGTTCATTCCATAGGCAACATCTGTCACAGTTTTGTTTTACAGTTTTTTTTTTCAAATTGCTAAGACACTAAAAGTTGAATTTGAGGCACACTCGGTGAAACTATTCACTCATGTATACCCAATCTTAAGACCAAGTCTGCAAAATACAAAGACATTATTGCTTTGCACTCAGTTTGCATTTGAAAAACAAACTTTTTGCAAAACTCTAAATACATTTCTCTACATTGCACACATCATTCAAAACTAACAGCTCTTGTGTTTCATTTGGGAAACACTGCCATTTAAATGCCTTAATTTACTGATGTCATACAGCCAATAATCATGTGGGAAAACACTTGTACATAAATTGATCACTTAGAAATCAAACTCAGTTTTGAGAAAGAAAGAAATTATTTTTACTATTATTATATATTATTACATTATTTTGTATTATTTTCAAGACATTTTGGACAATGTCATGCTCCCAACTTTGTGGGAACAGTTTGTAGATGGCCCCCTTCTGTTCTAAAATGACTGCGCACTTGTCCTGACCTCAACTCGACAGAACACCCTTGGGATGAATTTGAGCAGAGACTGCGAGCTGTCAGTAAGCTGGTGTGGTGGGTGTTCTGGTATAAAATATGGCTGCCATCGCATCATTTGGTGAATTTGGGTGTTTCTGTGCACCCATCAGGAACCCTGCATCTTCCCTTCTTATAACACATTATTTGCCATTTTGAGATATTGTCCAATACATCCTTGAAAAGTACCCTTTATTTCACAACGTTTTCCTAAGGCAACAAAAAGAAAAAGAAATAATTTTGTGAACATGTCAAATAAAAACTTTATAAAACCTGCCAAATGGCTTCTCTACACCTTCATACACACACAAATATTTTTTTTATATACAGTTCGTGTCAATTTAAATAAGATTACTAAAGCAAATAATCTTGCTCTCTTCTCAGACTACATTAATAGTCTCCCCCCCCCCCACACACACACACACACACACACACACACACACACACACACACACATTTTTCACATGCATGGCATTTTTCACATTTTTTTCACATGGCATTTAATGACTATTGCCGCTAGATGGCCTTAGCGAGATTTAGAGGACATTAACTGGAACATTAAAGGGCGGGTTTACTGCTCTTTTTCTTTGCATGATTGTGTTTATGGGGTGCAATATAACATGTATCCGTGGTTTTACTTTTTTTAAAAGTCTTATTTTTCATAAATTTCACCTTTATTGTCAGCCGCGCTCTCCTCTGTCCCCTGCACGAGCGGATGACTTCCTGAGTCTATGAAAACACTCCCTCAGAATGACGTCTGTGAGCTCAGATTGGTTCGTTTGGGCCGGTGTGTTGTGATTGGCTAAACTGTCGCTCACGTTGTCCGGAAGATTAACGCCCATTACCTTTACGGGCGAACGGGCGGGCATGCCAAATGTGGATAACATAGACGGTGGATACACGTAAATAATGATGTGGAGACTGCAGTATCAGTGAGGCAGAATCAGACCGAGAAAGCGCGATGAATCGAGTCAAGCAGAACCTCACCACACACGGCTCATAATAAAGGTTTCTGAATGATAATTTGCTTCATTTTTTAACTTAATACACGTTTGTTTTACACAATAGTATCTGACTGGCAACGATAGCAACTGACTCGCTAACTAATGTTATACTCAAACAGCGTTTGCAGGTTTACGTTCTTGATCAAATCGAAAATAAAGTCATAAAGCATATATATATGAAAAATACATTTACAACATTAGTACTTATACAAAATTCAGGTCCATTATGTTTGTACGCGTTTGCCGTAGACACAAAATAGCCTAACTAGTAGCAGCTAGCCCATAAAGCCTACAAAGCAAGCGCTGGCATTTGAAATAAAAAAAAACAAACAAAACAAAACGCTCCGTCGGTAATTATACATGCAAATACATTTAAAATGATGAAGTCTTAGCCTACTTACAGTGTGGCCCAACAACTGCTGACTTTTAACTGCTGGTTTTAAAGCTGGATCTGCTTCATGATTCCAGAAACAGTTTCTTGTTTACGTTAATCCGGTTGAACTCGTGGAGATTCTGGAAGCTGTCTCTCGTAAATGCGCAGCACAGAGAGCTAGATTACCATCGTCACTTTCAGGAATATAATCAAACACAAATTGTATCCATTGTTGTCGAAGTATAGTGTCCGTGGGAAGCCCGAAACACAGAAGACCTGACATCTGCGTGAACACAACTCATCTCGACGCATGCCCTTTCCTGCATATTCCGGCGGGAGTGGTTGATGCAAATGTGTAGGTTAGTGACGTACCATAACCCAGCTGTAGTCCAAATCCAGTCGTTTTTGTAGGCAATTATACTTTTTGGTTTATAAAAGACGAATATCTCTGCTTACACTGAACTTTCAGCGCTGCAACTTTGCAGATACTGTTCATGCACCAACAGCAACATTACACACTATTTAAAATCAAAAATGTGAGACAGGAAAAAACCCCCCCTTTAAGAAAAGTGTTAAGGAATGGCCGGGTGCTCTTAAATTCGCATCGAATGTGACAGAACGATAATGACACTGAGGAGAAGACTTGAGGCTTTAAATACAAGATTTAATGCATTAATCCAAAATCGATTGAGGAAAGAAGACAACAATTTGTCAACCCAACACAACACAATTGCCATATTCCATTTGTATTTATAGAAAAAGAATTACTGTCAGAACACATCATAAAACAAAGTGCTTAGCTTAGGAAAAGTGCAAAGTGCTTAGGACTATATTGTAGGCTATAATGTAATCTAACGATACATATAATTTAATTCGTAATGAATAACAAACGTTTTATTAGCTACACATTAAACATCCGCTGGTATTGTAAGAGAGGACAATTTCCGTAATGATTTCAAGTTCCATTAATAAGTCAGCCATCTTTCTTATAAATGAAATGCCTTTTGGACATACCGTAATATTACAAGATTCAAATCTTCATCATTATGGTTAGAAGAAGCCAACTCCACACATTCTGAAAATGTTCTTTGGCAGTTTGCTAAAAAATTTCTAAGAGCCATGTTTTTTGTTTCAGCTGCTTACTTTATTTAGTATCCGATCTGATCGCGTCTCATACTGAGAAAAAACGTAGAGCATGACAAATCGACATAAGGCTGACATCACACACAACGTACCAATGCATTATCCCTCATGAACAATTATATCGTCTGATGTTTGCATACGTGTACCACTACGACATCCTTCATGAATAAACATGACTTCTGATGTGTGTATACGTAAATACCATTCAGAGACATACGTACCATTGCATCACATATGCAAAATTACTCTCAAATGGAGCAATCTCATTGGCTACTGTGCTTTTGACGCATTAACGCGGACAAACAGTGCGCGTTAACGCGGTCACATTTCACGCGTTTTGTTTAAAGACTTTTGGCCCCGTGCGCGTTCCATATCATTATGCTTCTGCGTCAACTCTACGGCGTCAGCTACGTCGTCACTGCTACGCGTCGTGGCCGTTTTATGCTTCTGCGTGAGGTTGTGGTGCTTCGCGGTGCATTTCACCGCCAGAACGCTAGGGGGTGTGTGGTTCGCGAATGGTCCCGTGCGCGCGAGCGAAAGAGAGAGAATGTTGTTGCAGCTGTCAGCTGGAGCTAATCGACGTCGAATAACAAGACGACACAAACTTTATCCCCACAGAATCAACACGGATGTCCAGGGTCCGTTCCACCAATAGACAGTAAAAGAAAGGTTTCACCCGAGCTGCCATAACGATAGCTTTTCTGAATGACTTGAAGTCTTTTTTTCAGTATCCAACTGTGCTATGGCAGGATAATGTGTCCCGTGGCAGACTTGGTTAGTAGATTATCAATGATGTAAGTTAACCGTGAACATTGTATTGAAAATAAACAACAAACTGTGAACAAACGTTGATTTATTGATTGATTGAAGTTTATTGTGAGCAAAAAAGAAAGAAAGGATAACAGTTATAGACATATATTATCAATGAAATAAAAACCAACAGTTTATTTAGGTTTAATTCTTTATTTACTTTCTTTTAAGAGTATTATAATTATCAGTACGAGGGTGCAAATGTTAAAAAGGAAACCGGAAAAGCTACACTCCTGAATTGATGTATAATCTGACCAATCAAAGCCCTTGCTGTCTGCGTCGCCTCGACGCGCAGTTACAAATTTTTGGAGGTGCACGTCGAGCTACGGCGGAGGGGTCGGAGAGGGGTTCGCGTCGACGGATAGGGGTCTGCGGGGGTACGCCGTCGATTCGACGCAGAAGCATAAAACAGGCTTTACATGCGCGTGACCAATATGGTTGAAACGTCCGTTTCAAGAACGAAAGTCCAAAAACTTAACAAAAAGTGTGAAAAATCTCTTAAATCGTCGTCAGTCATGCTAAACTTGTACTTTTAATGCACTCACAGTACTCGTAGCCTTCACAAAACATTACTGCGTGCACTCCAGCAGTCCAATGCGATTCACGGATCAAAATTCACGCAAAGAAAAACTACGAAACAAGTGACACGGTTCACTAAAATCCCCTGATGTTGATCCTTTATTCGACCAAAGCCCCGATCAACTTCTCTTCAAGTCACTTTATTAAAAGAGCTTCTCGAACACGACACAACATTGTTTTTTTCTGACTCACACTCTCATACCCCGCACTCTTCTCCTCACGCAGCACACTGAACTCCGAAAACCTGTTCACCCGTCAAAATAAAAGTCCGCCAAAAATACTATTTATTTTTAGATAATATATACCCGTTACATTAAACCAATATTGTTCTATTCTCTCATCATTTTGCAAGTTTCTTAGCCCATACCATTAGCCCTGGTAATATATATATATATATATATATATATATATATATATATATATATATATATATATATATATATATATATATATATATATATAAAACAATTAGGCTGTAATTTCTAATTCAAGGATGGATACTTTTTTTTCATTTTGCAAAGAAAATAATATAACATTTATATATTACGACTGTGTATCTTTAATTACATTAGCTGTTCTGTGGTTATTCAATTAACTAATACATGTTCACATATATTAGAATTAAAATAGTAGTGTTCTGATGTTCATTATTACCTATCATAACATTACAGATACATTTATTCTTAGATTCTATATAGCTTATTGAAATAATATGCAAATAATGTATGATCAGTCAATGACTGCCATGGCCATTCTAGTAGTTTTAGAATATTGGTAGTTTTAGTGGTACTACCAATATTCTAAAACTTACTAGAATGGCCATGGCAGTCATTGACTGCTCATACATTATTTGCATATTATTTCAATAAGCTATAGCAATCAAACATAAGAAACATGGGTAGTATGTAATTTATATCAAACACACCAGAACAAATTTCTGCTTAGGTGGAACTCATTTAGAATGGGTGGATGTGCAGTTGATCTGTAAACAGAATGTGATCGCATCAGAATAAATCGAGTGATCAAAAGTTATGTCACAAGGAAGCAAGAAATGAGTCTCAAAAAAACTTTTATTTCCTGGTTAAACACATCTGTAGACAGTCACATCAGTTCAATTTACTGGAAGGGCACCACAGATTCAGACACATTTGTAAGTGCACAACATATGGTCACAATCTTGTCAAGGTAGGTCACATCATTTTCTCGGTCTATGTCCATGAAACTTATGGGGACAGTGCTTTGCAAGACTGTGTACTTTTGACGGAGAACTCCTATTACCCTTTCAATGTGTGTGTATCCTAAGAGAGGCTAGACATCTGATGTTCTCTAAGTCAACAGGATCTAACTGCTGCTTTCCACGAGTAAATGCTGGAATCTTTACTTCAGCTTGGCATCTCTGAACTGACTCTTTAACCAGAAAACCTCTGTCTGCTAAAACTACGTCCCCTGGGAGCAAATGAGATAGAAGTGACTTTGTTCTGTGATGAACTTGTCACTGTGTGCGACCTCCTCATCCAGTGGAAATGAAGTGAATGGAACATTAAGGGCAAATTTGCAATTAAATATGTCATTGTGTGGTGCGATTTGTATGATGAGTAACACTGAGCACTGGCTAGCAATCTACTGGGTTTCTCTAGAAATATTTCAAAACATTCTATAATGCAAACCGTCTTTTCAAAGCTACTGTTTCGAAATGCATATGGAAGAGATTTTCTAAGCATTCTCTGTCAGGCCACAACACTAGACTTGGCACCAGTCTACAATGCATCACACTAATACAGTGTTTGAAGAGCTTTGAAACAGTGGTTGAGTCAATGCCAAAATAAAAAGACAAAAATTCAAATGACAAGTTCATTCTAAGCTTCATTAATGTTAACATGTACTGCTGAAAACATGTTAAACCAGACTTAAGTTTGAGAAAAGGAGACAAAATATGAAAAATTGTCATGAGAATTGAATATGTTGATAAACCAGTGAGAGTATTAACCCTTTTATCATTGTTTTGCGAGCTCATCTCATTCAGTGTAGTCTTATTCATTCTTTCCTTCAGCAACATATTTTCTGTCCTCAGAGCTTGGCATTCTTCCTCAAGATATTGGGACAGCGTTTACCACAGGTTTCAGTGCTGCATGATGGAGTTGCTGGATCATCATCATAGAGAACAGGCTGGACATCATTTTCAGGTTCTTCATGGCTAGATTCCTTCAAAGGCTCTGTGGTGGGAGTTTGGTCTGCGGTAGGATCCTTGTTGCTGTCTTGGGGTTCGATCTGGTTGATCTTCTGGTGAAAACACAAAAGTAGTAGATTAAGAGTATCTGTATACATTGATGACAGTTTGTCTTTTTTTTGTCAATCACTCTCTGTTTTCAATTAGCAAGTAAGTTTTATTAGTTTTATTTGTATAGCGCATGTACATCATAATATATATTATTGATAGATAGATATTGACAATGACAGTGACAATCACATGCAGCCAAAATGCAGTGATTAAACCTACCATGAATTTTAAAGTCCATAGAAGTGGGGTTGAACAGGTTAAGAAACTTTTTATATATTCACCTGAGAGGGATGGCTTTCACAGATAGCTTTGTCTGCTCCATCTTCTTTAGTTTTGCTTTCTGTCGTCTGTTGAAAACCTCCAGTCTCGTTTTTCTTTTCCTCTGGACTCAAGGGATTATCACTCTTTCTCCCTACAAAATAAATAGAAACATTCTGTGTCAGACTGGGTTTTGTTTACTCGTTAGCACTTGCTAACTTACAAAACATGGCATTGTTAGCCCCGCGAATTGCATGCTATAATTCAACTAGCTATTATTAAACTGACCAGAAACCACAATTAACTGTTATAGCCTATTAAATAATGAATACTTAAGTTAATAAGCTTTGTATTCGGTAACTGTACCTGATATGAAGTGATCGCTGCACAAAGCGGAATCCAACGGCTGGGGGGGTCCCATCTTTCAGTCTTGTTTTGCTTGCTCCTGGCTCTTTTAATGGCGCTGATCCACTTAGCTCGCCTCTCCGCATCTTTAGGAATGCGGTAAAACGACGTACCTTTCTTTTTCCCTCGTTTATTTGTGCAACCTGGTGCACAACAGTTATCGACCATGTTTAACCGCCTTCACCACAATAGTCTGCCAGTCTGCCGAATACTGCCAAAATGGCGCGCTCATGGTTTCCGGTCGCGTAACAACGTCATCTTCGGAACTCTATATGGCTTTATTTCTGTCATACATCTATAGAAGATGTTGTTGAGATGTTTAAATGAAAATTATTGGTTTGGTTACCATTATAGAGATCATTGTTTGCTTTATTTGGTCTGCTGATGCTGTAACATGAGATTTTCTTTTTGAGCTGTGTTTTGTGCAAGTCACACTTGTGCAGACCAAGGTTATTATAGTTTTGCATTTTTCATTAGTTTTTATTTTTATTTCGTTTTGAATTTTTATTTTCAAATTCAGTTTAGTTTTAATTAGTTTTAAAAGTGGGTTTACTAGTTTAGTTTAGTTTCTATTTTTTGAAAATGCTTAGTTTTAGTTTAGTTTTTATTAGTTTTAGTGTTAGTTTTAGTCTTTTTTTGTAGTTTGGGTTATTTGTCAGGGGCAAGGTTGAAAAAGGTCAGAAAAAGAATTATAACTCAACAAAAACATCATACAATTTTAGAAATATCTATTCAACATTAAAACCAGTACATAAAATGTAGCCTACAATGTGAAATTCCTTTACCGTACCAACAATCTACATATCTTATATATAAAAATCTCACAGCTTTACAATTTCCACACCCTATAGGGGAGAGCGGGGCACAACGTAACGCTTTTTGACTTTCTCAGTTTATGTAATTCTACTAAGGGTTTAGAGTATTTATTTTTTTCCCACATTAATTTCCCACATGTCTAGTACAATTATGTGGTTTTGTTTTATTAATACAGTGCATACTTTTTTCTTGATTTACCCTGAAAGAATGGAAGTGAAATGTGACAACATGCACCATAGGTGGGGTACATTGTAACGTGTGAGGGGCACATTGTAACATCACCAATATAACAGCTTAAAATGTTATCTGATCTAATAAAAAATATATACAAGTCAAACCAAAATATTTTTCTAAATAAAATACAATTATTAACTTTTTTCATATAAAATAATGGGATTTTTGAATAATTAAAAATAATAAAATTTTTGATTTTGACAACAATCACACCGGAAAACATAGCTATACAGCATAGTTCAAAACAAAATATAATGAATAATTTCTGAACATTGACTCTTAGTCATTATATTTACATGTTTCTCATGTTTTCTCAGTAGAATTCATACATAGCATATTTCTAATAGGGGCACATGTTCCTAGATCAGCATCTTTTTTTCGGAATTTTGGCGCAATTTTTTTCTCTATATAGTGTTGAAATGGCAACTAGTAAATACACCAAGTTTCGTCATGCCAGCGTGTGAGGAAGTATTTAAAACAAGATTGTTACAACTAGCCCCGCGTTAGGCTACTTTGTGCCCCGAGCTCCCCTATAAATGTACCCTATATAGGCTACAACACTAATCTGGACTGAAGCAGAAAACATTCAGTGTAAGTAGCCTGAAATAATGACATAACATTATTTAATATTTGAATCACAGCTTATAGAGTTTTGACATCGAGAACACAGCAGCATTTTACCTCAAAATTGCTACAGTCAGTATAACTTTCTAACGAAGGCTCAATCGCTTCTCGGGTCGACATTAACACACTGACAGAATTGTATTAAGAATTTGAAATATTTGTACACCACCTTTTAATGTGTGATTGTGTAAAGATGTTCATCATGAGATACCAACCTTTTGCGAACTTGCTTTCAACATCGAACCCTCGTTTTCATGGAGACACATTTACACAAAACATTTACAAAGACGAAAACTAAGGACATTTGCTCTATAATTTTATTTTATTTTAGTTAGTTTTGCAAACACACATTACAGTTTTAGTTAGTTATAGTTTTTTTGTAAAGGCTCGTTTTTATTTTTATTTCAGTTAACGACAATGTTTTTTCCCATCTAGTTTTCGTTTTTTCGTTAGTTTTCGTTAACGATTATAACCTTGGTGCAGACACACAGTTTAGTAATGATTGGATTTGTCAAAATATGAAAATCATCATATTGTTTGATCATTTACTAAAAAAAATCATTCTCACTCATGCAGAGTTTAATCCTCAACCAAAAATGTTACATTACCACTAGTGATGTGTCGTTCATGAACGATTCGTTCATTTTGAACGAATCCTTAATATGACTCGGGACTACCGAGTTGTCTCGGGAGTGATTCGTTCATTTTGTGTTACCCGCGCATGCGCATTGCGCACCATATGGATTCTGAATCTGTACTGGAAATAGAAATGATTAGTTCATCTCTCGAGTCTAAAGTTCGGGTTCGGGGCGAGTCCGAGTCTTTCGTTCTTCCTGTTAGTCCCATAGAGCCTATGCTGTCAGTACCGGAAAGAGAAATGATTAGTTCATCTCTCGAGTTCGGGTTCGGTCGGGTCCGAGTCTTTCGTTCTTCCTGTCAGTCCATTGAGCCTATGCTGTCAGACCACCGGAAAGAGGAATGATTAGTTCATTTGAGTCTTCGGGTTTGAGTCCTTCGTTCTTTAGTCACGTGAATTGTCACCGTATTGAATAGCCTAATTCACAAACTAATTCACAAACTTTTTACAAACAAGCACGTAGATGATGTATAATATAATAGTAGTTAATTAATGTATAATATATAATAAAACACACCACAGATGCATTATATAGAAAAGAGACGGACAGGGACAATAATAAGGAATAATAGAACTTTTGTTTATAATGTTTATTGAACATATTTTGTATTTTAATGCCTATATAACACAATATACATTCTGACGCAGTCAATACGAATGTTGCATTTGATGCGAGAGTGGTCACGTGAGAAAAGAACGCGAAGGACTCGAACCCGAAGACTCAAATGAACTAATCATTCCCTTTACGGTACTGATAGCATAGACTTAATGGGACTGATAGGAAGAACGAAAACTCTGGACTCGGCCTGAACCCGGAACTTTAGAGATGAACTAATCATTTCTCATTCCGGTGCTGACAGCATAGACTCTATGGGACTGACAGGAAGAACGAAGACTCGCACCGGCTCGAACTCGAACTCGAGAGATGAACTAATCATTTCTCATTTCGGTGCTGACAGTATAGACTCTATGGGACTGACAGGAAGAACGAAGACTCGGACTCCGGCCGAACCCTGAACTTGAGAGACTGAACTCAATCTTACTTTTCCGGTCCTGCTATATGGCACGGCCCACGGACAGCACAGATCAGAGTTAGACACTGACGAGTCAACAGCTAACGTCTTCGAGACATGAGAGGAGGAGACAAACCTGATAAATATGAAGTTGCAAAGGAAAGACGTCTCGGATCAGGAGGTGAGGTGAACTATAACAGGGTCAGACTGCAATAGCTTGAACTTGAGACCCAGCAACTAATTAATATACAGTTATTTCAATTGCTTAATTTGGCTTTGGCTGCATTACACCTATAGTTATTTATGTTATTTTTACAAATGTAATCAATATTTTCGTTAGTACTAGATGTTTTGGGATATTTAAAATGACATTTTAATTATAGAATGATGAAATGACCGAAATGAACGAAATGACTCTGATAAAAGATTTGTTCAGTTTGCTGAACGAGACTCAAAGATCCGAGTCAGTAAAATGATCCAAACTTCCCACCACTAATTACCACCACCGTGAAAACACAACAATAAATTATGACCCATTTTTTAACACATCATACATAAACAAAAAAAGAGCTAGACAGTCTCTGAGAACCACAAAGATATCAAAATTTAGCACATTAATCTCAATGATGGTGGCAATATATTTTTTTATTCATGCATCAGTGCATGCTGGGAGTTTTATACTATCCTCTGAACCCAGCATGCACTGCTGCATGAAACTTTTGAATGTTACCATTGTTGAGATGAATATTATAATTGTTTATGTCTGTGTGTGTGTGACTCAAGCATGATATTAGTGGTGGGAAGTTCGGATCATTTTACTGACTCGGATCTTTGAGTTCTGTTCAGCAAGATGAACGAATCTTTTATCGAGTCATTTCGGTCATTTCGGTCATTTCATCATTATATAATTAAAATGTCATTTTAAATATCCCAAAACATCTAGTACTAACGAAAATATTGATTACATTTGTAAAAATAACATAAATAATTAGGCTATAGGGTAATGCAGCCAAAGCCAAATTATAAGCAACTGAAATAACTGTATATTAATTAGTTGCTGGGTTCTCAAGTTCAAGCTATTGCAGTCTGCCCCTGTTAGTTCACCTCACCTCCTGATCCGAAGACGTTCTTTCCTTTGCAACTTCATATTTATCAGGTTTGTTCTCCTCCTCTCATGCTCGTCGGTGTCTAACTCTGATCATGTGCTGTCTGCTGGGCCGTGCCGTGAAGATATAGCAGGACCGGAAAGAGTAAAGATTAGTTCATCTCTCAAGTTCGGGTTCGGTCGGGTCCGAGTCTTTCGTTCTTCCTGTCAGTCCGATAGAGTCTATGCTGTCAGCACCGGAAAGAGAAATGATTAGTTCATCTCTCGAGTTCGGGTTCGGCCGGGTCCGAGTCTTTCGTTCTTCCTATCAGTCCCATTAAGTCTATGCTATCAGTACCGTAAAGGGGAATGATTAGTTCATTTGAGTCTTCGGTTTTGAGTCCTTCGCGTTCTTCTCGCGTTCTTTTGACCACTCTCGCATCAAATACAAACATTCGTATTATTGACTGCGTCTGAATGTATTGTGTTATATAGGCATTAAAATACAAAATATGTTCAATAAACATTATAAACAAAAGTTCCATTATTCCTTTTTATTGTCCCTGTCTGTCTCTTTCTATATAATGCATGTGGTGTGTTTTATTATATATTATACATTAATTAACTACTACATCATCTACGTGCTTGTTTGTAAAAAGTTTGTGAATTAGTTTGTGAATTAGGCTATTCAATACGGTGACAATTCACGTGACTAAAGAACGAGGACTCAAACCCGAAGACTCAAATGAACTAATCATTCCTCTTTCCGGAGGTCTGACAGCATAGGCTCAATGGACTGACAGGAAGAACGAAGGACTTGGACCCGCCGAACTCGAACTTTAGTACTCGTAGAAATGAACTAATCATTTCTGTTTCCAGTACAGATTCAGAATCCATATGGTGCGCAATGCGCATGCGCGGGTAACACAAAATGAACGAATCACTTCTCGAGACAACTCGGTAGTCCCGAGTCAAATAAAGATTCGTTCAAAATGAACGAATCGTTCATGAACGACACATCACTACACGATATTATTTTAAAGTTTTATATTATTACAATATTATTCAGAAGACCTGATTAACCAACATATTGATTTCATGTTGTAGATTCACAGATTTATTTAAAACTCTTAACTTAATGTAAGTTTATTATTATATACCCATATTCAAAGAGTATATACAGGAAAGTTCTGAAAATCAGACATATCCAGAATGATTGTGACATCATCGCAGAAGCCAATAACACCAGATCATCTTCCTCTTGACTTTTTCTTGCTACAACAAATGTGTTTTAAAACTCACTGTTACAGCAGTCAGAGAGAGATGAATGTAACAAGTTCAGGGACAAGAGACCTACTAAAGCAAATACTGATCTCCATTATGGTGACAACAAACTTCATAATTAATTTAATTCTCAACAACAACGTTTGTACATGTATGAAATAAATAATGTTAAACTGGTTTGTAAACTGTTTTCATACTCAGTGTGTCTGGAAGTCAGTTGTAGATCTTGTGTTTCTCTTTTTCAGTTCTTGTTTCTCTGTCCTTCAGTGATTCTGCTTATCAGGTGTTCATCAGTTCTCAATTCACTCACTTCTTTTCATTCAAGTGGACTATATTAGTGAACTAATGTAGTGAATAGTGAATGAGGTGAATGAGGGTATAGGGTGTGATTATGAACACAGTCTCTGAGTGTCGACTTTGAGAGCTGTTAATTCACAGTATATTCCTGTAGGCTACTTTTGTTTTCTACGGTATATTACTGTTTTAATGGAAAATGGTATAATAGTGTCAGAATTTGGCCAGTTGCCATGTATTTTACTGTAAAAAACCTGGTAAGGTCTAACAGTGTACTGTACCTTTGCACTCAGGCATGAATAAATTGTGAATTCAGCTCCCATTGCTGAATTGAAAGACTGATGGCCTGCACTCTTTTGTTAAGCCTAAGTGAGTAAAAACTTAAAGGCACATATTGTCAAGGTAATGATTGCAGCACTGTTTGATCTGGATAAAGAGTTTAAAAATGTTTAGTGTTAATATGTTTTTGTCTATTTGTTGTCTTTTTCCCTTGCAGTCTTATATGGCTTGAAGTTACTGAATGATGCAAGTTGATTAAAAAAAAAAACAACTTTTGCTTTTGTTTTCTGTGGAGCCATGAATCTAAGTTGGAACTCATACAGTGTGGAGTCCCTCAAGGCTCTGTGCTGGGGCCTAAATTATTTTCTTTATATATCAATGATTTCTGTGAGGAATCAAAGATTTTACGTTTTGTTCTTTTTGCAGACAATACCATTTTTTTTTTTTTTGCATCGGGGAAAAACTTAAACGTATTAGTGAAAACTATTCGAACAAGAATTGGTCGTACTTCAGAAATGGTTTAATAAAAATAGACTGTTTTCTAATAAAACTAGAGTTTTCTAGCCTGGCTGCGCCCTCCTACGCACTTTCATTTTCATTTTCATTTTCTCAATTTCATTTTCCTTCAGTACTACGTCTGGGAATTCTGTATATTCCAGAAATCAATTTGTTGTAGGACCAAACAACGAATAGAGGGAGTGGCTGAAAACAATGACGTTGATGTAGCGCATCAGTTTGAGTTCAGTGATGGCAGCAGAGAAAGACGTGAGAAAAGCTATTCGGTCCGTTGTTGGAAATATGCCGAATTTAAAGCCGAAGTAAGAAAAAGGTTTGCTAAGTTTTGTTGGTGGCCATCCTCCCCACTGGATTCATTTATTAGAGTTCATGCTGGGCAGCTTGGCGTGCATGATGATCGTGACATTTTGGACGGACGCTTTAGGTATTCGCTGGTGTTCGGAAGCCCAGAGTCCTGGCTGCTTAACTGTTGTTGAAGATGCACTCAGTAGTCATGTCAGTAACGTTAGCTCAGATTAAATTCAGTCATGTTTGCTAACGGATGTATCTGAAAGAGGAATAGACAAGTATCATCAGACTATGTCAGTTTTATGTTGATTGCACTGAAGAGGATCTGCTCACCTGAAATCCTTTCGACGGAATTGTCCTCCTCGTATTCACCTCTGAAACACTGCGCCTCTAAATACTCACCTTTGAACTTGTAAATAAAGATTTAAGTTGATTCTCTGTCTCCGGACCTGTATCCTGACAGAAGGCTCTGACCCACACAAAAGGAGGTGAAGAAAATGAATTCCAGACAAGATCCAGCCATCTTAGGACCTAGCAGTATGAGCCGAAGGAGGAAGAAAAATAAGGTGAAACCAATCCACACACCTATTCTTTTACAAGAGGAATGCTCCACTAAAAGAGTATGCGGTACTATACTTAAATATCTGACTACGATGATGTGACTTTGGATGAAGAGGAACTGACGCAAAGTTTCTGGGTGGATTAAAGGACCCACTCACCCAAATTATTTTGGTAAAAGATCTCAAGCTGTCATTTCTAGAGTTTGTTGATCACACACTATGGGCATGTGGATCGAACTACATCGTAGAAGATCTCCCACTCCAACCAGTTCCATCCCCGCCAGAGCCTGCTGATCCTGCGGCAGAGTCGCCCATCCTGCGCCAGAGCCGCTGATCCTGCGCCAGAGCCCGCTGATCCTGCGCCAGAGCCCGCTGACTCTGCGCTCAGAGCCCAAGACCGTTGCCTGCCGTCAGGCCGCCCGAGGCCGTAGCCTGCCCCGCCAGAGCCCGAGCCCGTGCCTGCCCGCCAGAGCCCGAGCCCGTGCCCTGCCCGCCAGAGCCCGTCGCCTGCCCGCCAGAGCCGGAGCCCGTTGCCTGCCCGCCAGAGCCCCGAGCCCGTTGCCTGCCTGCCAGAGCCCAAGCCTGTTGCCTGCCCACCAGAGCCCGTTGCCTGCCCGCCAGAGCCGGAGCCTGTTGCCTGCCTGCCAGAGCCGGAACCCGTTGCCTGCCCACCAAAGCCTGAGCCCGTTGCCTGCCCCGCCGGAGCCTGTGTCTGTCCTTGAGTTTATGTTTGTTTCTGTTCCCGTCTCTGAGCCAATGTCTGAGCCGTTGTCTGTTCCCGTTCCTGAGCTGGTGTCTGTTCCCGTTCCTGAGCCGGTGTCTGTTCCCGTTCCTGAGCCAATGTCTGAGTCGTTGTCTGTCCCTGATCCTGAATCGATGTCTGTTCCCGTTCCTGAGCCGGTCTTTTTCCCCAAGAAATTTTTTTTTTTTTTGGGGGGGGGCTATATGCCTTCGCCATGGCTCGGCCAAAGACCCACGGAGGCCGGAGATAATACCACCATGGCCACCTGAAGGGGCCTCGCCGCCGTGACTGCCTGAAGGGTCTTCACCACTGTGGCCGCCTGAGGGGTCTGCACCGCCCGTGGCCGCCTGAGGGGTCTGCACCGCTGTGGCCACGTCCTCAGCCTGCTTCGCCCTGTCCACAGTCTGCTCCGCCCTAGACGCCCGAGGGTCCCACATCTCTGTCCCTGGACGCCCGAGGGTCCCACAGCTCCGCCCTGGACGCCCGAGGGATCCTCACCACCATGGACGCCCGAGGGTCCCACAGCTCTGCCCTCGCCACGCCCACAGTCTGCTCCGCCCTGAATGCCCAAGGGTCCGACGGCTCCGCCCTGGACGCCCGAGGGTCCGACGGCTCTGCCCTGGACGCCTGAGGGTCCAACAGCTCCGCCCTGGCTCACGCCCACAGTCTGCTCTGCCCCTGGACACCCGAGGGTCCGACAGCTTTACCACCCTGGTCACGCCCTCAGCCTGCTCCGCCCTGGTCACGCCCACAGCCTGCTCCGCCCTGGCCACACCCACAGCCGTCTCCACCTCAGTTCCCCGAGCTACCAGCTCCGCCCGGGAGGCTTCCTGTTCCTGCGTCACCATGCCCACGTCAGCCTCCAGGGAGAGGGAGGGTACTGTAACGGTCACCATATACCTCTGCACTACATTGCCCAGAATCCTCTGTGGCACACCTGCAATCACTCTCCTGATTCCAAATCATCTGCACCTGTTCCAAATCAGCAGCCAGCTCCATATAAACTCCCAGTTTTCTCTCTGTCATTGTCAAGCCTTCAACAGGAACAGACCCTTACCCGTCTCTGAGAAAACCCTCTGATTCATCCAGCACCAGAAAAAATAACGTATACTCACCTAAAGTTACTAACCTCTCTGTCCTTGTTCTGATGTTCCCAGACTCCGCTCCATGATCCATGTTTCCTGAGTCCGTGTTCTCTCCTGAGTCTTGTTTGCTGACGGATGTATCTGAAAGAGGAAAAGACAAGTATCATTGGACTATGTCAGTTTTATGTTGATTGCACTGAAGAGGATCTGCTCACCTGAAATCCTTTCGACGAAGTGTCTCTCCTCGTATCGCCTCTGAAACACTGCACCTCTAAATACTCACCTTTGAACTTGTAAATAAAGATTTAAGTTGATTCACTTACCTCTGTCTCCGGGCCTGTATCCTGACAGTGTGCCCTTTTAATACATCTTATCTTCTAATCTAGAGCATGTTTGGTTTACCCCATAGTGTTAATTTACTGCATTAATTAACAAGCATGTACTAACGTGTAGTTAAGATAGAATATTCACGCAGGAATTCATATGACTATGTCGTAGTTAAAGGTTAATTCTTTATTAGAACATGTCTTTACTCATCATTAGTTCGTAGTAAAGTAATTATTAATTCAGGTATTAGTACATGATTATTAATGTACTGTTATAGTAAAGTGTTACCCATTATTATAATAATTGTTTGGCATCCTAAAATACCATTGATAATGTAATGCAGTACTCAATTGCAGCTCAAAATGTTTGAGCCCTCTTTATTGTCCTGGTACAAATTAATGCTTTTTCTTTGATCAATGAGCAGTTCATGGGTTGAAGCTCTTAATTTTGATCTCTCAGAGAGCACGAGATTGATCCATTTAACCTTAAAATGTCCAAAATTTTCTGCTTGCGGGGAGCACTGCCCCCGAACCCCCCTAGTGGCAGAAAGTCCACCCAACAGAGCCTTGAGACATTCCTATGGGAAAGAATGACCATTTATGGACTTTACTTTCTCAGCATAGTACAACAAAGTTTCTTTCTAAATCAGTAAAACTGTAAATGCTATCGGCTATTTAAAATCGTGCCGGCGACGAGGGCAGCTGGCCCTGGTTTGACTGTGATGATTCCAGATAGAACGTATATATAGCCTAGATACAGGTTATGTAAGTTCTTTGTAGCCATAATGTTACTTGTGGATAAATACATTTCCTGCAGAATACATTAGCTTTCTAAAGTTGGCTAACTTAAAGTTAGCTTTGGCTCACCCTCATGTTGAACCGCTCGGTTAAGATGTAATTGAAGATTAATAATAATGTATCGAGCAGAACGGGCAGTGATATTGGTTACAGCAGAGACGAACATTTAGAATAACTAGGTAAATTATCCCTTCTTGTGCCACAATACTGCATCTCGTACTCGTAGACAAAACTCCCTGACTCTTCTCAGCAGAAATTATTTTGCTGCAAAGTGTGGTCTAGCAACTCTCCATTGACTTTCGAAGTGGAAAATCCAAACTCTGGTCTGGCCAATCACATCGTGTATAGAGTTGGTGGGCGGGCTTAACACAATGACGGCAGAGTTGTGACGGTTCTGCGTCGTGATTTCCATAGGTGATTTCCCTGCTACTTAAAAACAAACAAGACGCAGCTGGCGAACAGCGGTCTTTCGATTCGGCTTTGGCCGCGACTCGGATGACTTGGAGTTAAGAACGTAACTTAAGTCATTCTTAAAAAGGAAGATGTGTTCAGAGTTTTGACGACCGGATAAGGCAAAAGTTTAATATATCAACTTGCTCCGCTGGAGAGAAAACCATGGGGAAAACGCATGGGACTCACTCAGCCACAGCCATCATCGCTCTGGTTGGTTAGCGCTATCCTATGGCGTGCAGAGGGATATTGAAAGACAACCTTTTATCCCGCCCCCCGGATTGAGGTATGCCAATTGTGAGTTCCCAGACCTAACATCTTGATAGGTCTGGTTTGCCAGGCTACCCAGAGTCTGGCTCGGGTCAGGAGACTATTTTTATATATTCGGCTTTCAAACCTCAGTCAGCGCTGAATGACATTCAAAACAGCTGGTCTCTCACTTCTCTCAACCCTTCTGGCTAGACCGACTGCCATAGGTATCAGAGTTACACCCTCATCCAAAGGCAGGGCGGGGATATGCAGCTCATTTGCATTTAAGGTTGTATACACCAAAACAGCTCATTTTATAAACAGGCCCCAAAAATGACATTTTCAAATGGTTATAATAAATGAACTGTGGGGTATTTTGAGCTGAAACTTCACAAATCGTCTGGGGGACACCAGAGACCAATATTACATCTTGTAAAAAGAGGGCATAATATGGCTCCCTTTAAATCCAGGCAATTGGTCGATGAAACATCTTTGCATTTTGCTCAAATTAAGATACAATTAATACAGAAACGAAATTCACCTTAATGAAAAAGGCTTTATGCTTTATGTTTGATGTGAAAGTTTTAAAGCAGTACTTTTCAGAGTGGTCGTAAGCGCAACGGGGAAACTGTCACATAACATTATTTATTCCCTTCATAAATACCTACACGAAAAAATAAGACAAAATTAAGAACATTCAATGTTCTGTGGAGGAAATGAGCCAACCATTCCTTTCCAGTGGGTAAGTATTACTTCTTTGTACTTTTGCCACCTAGGAGAACAAAGTGAAAGTGTCATGTCTGTAACAGATGTATTTTTCTCTTAAATATATAAATGCATGCGTTGACTGATATTTTACAAATGTCAAAAGGGGGTATGGATAAGACGTTTCAATATACTGGTATTCTTTTTTTTTTTAGATTTATTTATATTTTATTTTATTTTTATTTTTTTACCTCAAATGTCACATCCACGCTGGAATTGCCCGTTTTTAAAGAATTTTTTTCCTCAACTAGTTTTGTGGTGTAGGTCTACATATTTTATAATGTTAACTTATAGTAATACTAGTAATACTATATTAGTAATACTATATTAATTTAAAGATGTGGTAGCATGATCTGGTATCGGGAAGGATAACTCTGGGAGTTGGAAGGATGTGTCTAATTTTGCCTTCTCACACATATTTCTGTTTCATATCGCATGTCAGACAGCCATCATTTCTACTAAAGAAATTACAGAATGTTGTAAATTGCACTGTAAATTGGATAAGTAATGTTAATCTGATTACTGTTTCGGAAATAGGAACGTCTTCAGATTACTTGTTACTGCAAAGTGTTCAGACTCCAGATATACAGTTACTAAGTAAGTGTTACCAGCATCACTAATTGTATGCATGTATATAGGTATATGTATGTAGATATGCTTGTTTAGTTTAATTGGGTTGGGTTCCGTGAAAAAAAAACTACAAAGGGGTGCCATGCTTTCAGAAAGTATGGGAACCACTGATCTAATCACCACCTCTTCTTCTTTCCAGCTCCTTTTCCTGCTCTGTCTAACTGGTTTCTGTTGTAGTGATTGGATTCGGCTCTTCTCTAGAAATAGAAAAATTCAACTTACAAAAATGAACAAAAAAAAAATAAAAACAATATCTAGTCATCAGAAGAAAGGTTACCTGAAGTTATTTTTATTAATGGAAAGCTGATCCAAAAGTCTTCCTTCGGTTACAAATTTGTTTTTAAATAGCCTTTTCAGTTTTTGTTGCAGTTGAACTGCTTGGCCATCGAACAGTTTTTTTGTGTGTGTATTAATCCAGATGTGAGGAATTACTCCCATTCTTCCTCTCCTCAGTCTCCTCCTGCCAAATGGTCCTTAGAATACATGACCTGGAAAAGACAGCATATGCATGTGTTACTAAGTTCAGGACAATGCAAAGGGCCTGGCACTGACTGGGGTCTCTTTGAAGACCATTAAATTTGATGGCCATTTGGATTGTTGTGACTTATACTAAAGTAAGGTATGCTGCATGTGAATTGGCATCAACATAATGGTTAATAAAAGTGTTCAGGGCCAGTCAAAAACAACTTGTATTTGGATGGCTGCATGTGAAAATTTCACGACCCCATGGCAATCTTCCATGGGGCCCAAGATTTCTCTGCAGCTTCCTGTGGACGGGATTTCAGTTGGTGCCACTTGGTTAAGTTGGTGGATAAAGCATGTGAAGTGAGATTGACAGGGTTTGGACATGTTGCAAGTGGGTTTGAAGGCTACATTGTAAGAATGCTGTGGCTAAGGTAAGCAGAGACCGTGAGAAAGGAAATGCAGGTGGCAGAGATCACAGAGAAGAGCACAACAAATTCAACCTTTAAATGTTGTGTTCCAGGACTATGTCGAAGGGGTATGAGGTACAGGTCTGCTTGGGTCCTGGAAACTGTGCCCGAACTTCCAGAGTCGACCCCGATCACCGCTGACCCCTTAACCCGGCAGTGCATGGATGATTTCTTAGCCCCAGCCTGAGACAGACCCGATGGAGTTGGGCGCCAAGTCCGACCCGCCAACCTGAAAGGCCCAGTTTCCTTTGGGGTCTTGGCTTGGACCCGTAACGCGACGGGCATTTGCAGGTGTCTGCACAGCACCTCCAGCCCTGCGTTTCTCAAAAATGCCACTGAAAATGGGCAGTGGTACAGATGTAGGCGCAGCTGAGTGCTAATATGTCAATCACACATCACTGTAACCCATTACGTCTTATAACATTTGGCATGTTATTTACCTTACAATGATTAGAACCATCACAGAGTAAAATTTACCGATGTTTTTCAAATGTAGCCTATTTAGCCTGTACAGATTTTCAATCAAATTCTCCCAGTCATTGACTTTTACAAAAATTGTGTTATTTAGCCTACAATGCCATTGTTAGAAAGTTGTTTAGATAAAATTCGAACTGCACGGGCATTAGAACTGCATTAGCAGGTCAAATTTGGATGTTCTCGAATCAAATCTTCATGCATTTAACTGCACTAGCCTTTTTTCCTTCCCTTATCAACAATGATCACAAAAGTTGCCCACACTGATGTTCTACATATTCATTTTCCCTCTTACCTTTTCAAATATCTGTTATCTTCTCCATGCTTGTGTGACAGCGTCACATATTTTTAAAATTGATTGACAGGCCTGGCTAAACAACAATTCAAATACTTGCATGTAGTCAAACACCCATTACATGATGGCGCACTAGTTCAAACGGAGGGTTTGGTTTATGTGGAGCAAGCAACTGAGTAAATAAATGCGGAGGCAAACCGTGCTTATATCCCATTGCACGTAAAGCACGGATTCGCTCTCTCACTTAAAAAAGTCAGAGAACGGTCATAGAGTTGTTTTAAATACTGCAAATTCGTTAAATGCCCAACATTGTTTAATGTAATTAAATAATCTGGGTCCCTAGGTCCATTTGGAAATACTCTCGCAATAGCTATTTCTTTTTTTTTGTCATCCTGGCCTTCCCCATTCGCATGCCTACTACATTAATACGTTTTTGAGTTTCATGGTTGATAGAATAAAGTGTGACGCTGATGCAGGATTTCACAAGCAAAGGTACCCAAAGGTACTTCATTTTTCTTTAACAAAAGCAAATGTGTCATCTCTCAGAGAGAAAACCACTCTCCCTTATCTTGTGTGTTACAGTTTATTTTGTTCCGGTTAACTTTTGTATGTTCCATTTCCGACAAACGCCTGATGTGTTTCTTTAGTTGTTGTAAGTGTTTTTCAAATGGAAAACAGGAAATGTCATTTAAGGAACTGTTGAAATGGCTGACATCTTCATGAAGATGAATTAGTCCATGTACATTGTAGACAGGAAAGGTCTTGCCATACAGTTTAGGACAGCATGTGACAAAGTGTTTGATAAGTTCATGAGCATATTGGAGATAACCAGTTTCAAGTTGGGTCATCTGACTCTACATTATAGACATGGCGATCGTCAAGGACAAGAAATGTTTGTATCGTTCTGGGACAAGACAGCTTCTAAGACCACAGGTCCAGTGTAAAGCAACCTCACGCAACTCAGTGGCTTTCTACTGATCTACCTCAAGTAAACCCTGTGGTTGCCTGGCAAATTCACTTGCGCGACTTTCCTCTAAAAGCAATTAGACTTTGAGAAATTTTTGTCTCAATGATAGACAACAGAGTTTTGGGCCACTAGTCATGTATATTAACAGGCGTCGAACCACTCCTAAGATGACCATATGCATATAATCCAAGACAAAAGAGGTAACACAAAGAATTCCAGCATCAATGAATGGACTGAAAGCTCTCTGGTGATCCCTATACTCAACTTGAGAAAAACAGTCATCAGTGTGCAAAGGGCAATCCTGATAAGCAAACACGATACCTTCCTCTCAACAGAAGTTCTTGTGATGACACATCTTCACAACTATTATAGAAGGTATTACCCTTAATACATTTAAGATAAGCCCTTGCTGGCGCATCACAAATCACAGCATATACATTAACAGTATAGGTGTGGCCTTCATAAACTATCCCACTGTCTTTCAGATGCTTGTACTCGGTAAGAAAATCTTCAACATAGGCCTCAAGTGGGACTAGGCTTATTTTGGCCACAAAATATGGCAACAATAAATGGATTCGAAATGGCCATTCTTTGCCAGAATTGGACACCACTGCTTTTGAAAAGGGGGAGGCTATCAACCTTTACAGTAGGGTGCACATCATTACTGTGACTCAGATTCAAATAAGGATGGATCCCCTTTTTTAGGCCGTAATATTTGTACTGCCCACCACATTTAGATTGTGTTGTGTAATTACGTTGTGGTGTGGCAAGCAGTGTGCGACAATCAGCAGGCAACTGGTGGCCTTGCCTTCTCAAAATAATCAATAAACTATTAATTGCTCTGTGAGTCAAGTTGTGGTCTAAGCCCCACTGTCTGAGGTCATCCTTTAAGCTACTGGTCACATCAGCTTCATCATGTTCAGAGTCAGTGGACTGATCGACCCCTTAAGTGTCTGTGTTAAAATCAAAGTCAGATGTCACATGGACATCGCAACACGTCCCAGAAACAGCATACACCCAAAGATCCTTTTACCCTCTCTTGGTGTCACTGTGACCACTAAAAGAAGGCACACTGTCAGTTTTCGCTGTCAGAATCAGCAAGAATTTGTTCCAGTTCAATTTGTCATTTTCGCCACTGTCTCCATTCTCAATGTCATCTGTAAACCGAAGTGTTCAGTTAGTTTTGTATTATGTGTATTTAACTGAGCCATTTGCAAAGAGAAGGAGGATGAGTTCACAACACATATGCCTACCGGGTTTAATCTCCAAAAAGGACACCTCACTCCAAAAAAGGACACTGCAAATAGGGTTGCTTCTTTCCACATGGTGATGCAATCTCCTTCTGCTCCGGCGTTAACGGCTGCAGTGTAGTTGGCGCGCCAGCGCATCCGATGGCTGCCAACTACAGTGTGGTCTCCCCAGTGGACCAGCACAACAACTGTCTGGATTGAGCCAGTAAGGGACATCTCTTAGGTCTTCAAGTGAGCACCTTCCATCCTCAGTGTTCAGTCGACTAGCTTGACACCTCAAGAGGACTTCGACATGACTCTGGCGTCCCAGAGTCACCCCGCTCGATCCGCCCCCTCAACTCAGCCCAGCTCCTGCTCCCTCCTGCTGCCCTGAGGACTTGCTCCTTCCCCCCAGAGAGTCTCACAGTCTGCTCCTGCAAACCAACCATACACGCCAACCTGTTTGACTTACAGGCTGTCGAGTCCCAATGTCTTTGTTAAGGTAGGTTCAGTGGCAAATACTGCAGTTCTCTTCCTCTCATATGCCCCGTGCTACCGCATCCACCCATTGCACAGTTAACTCTATCAGTTAAACCCCCTCATAACAGTGATTGAGCCCAAAGTTAATGTGTGAGCAACTAATGAGAATATTTTTGCACAATGGTCTCTATCCAGGGTCCTGTGCAGGAATTTCTAAATAGCCTACTGAGGTCCCAGAAAGCTATCTTGCTAGGATCACTTAGGATCCCTCACTTAGGAATTTTTATGTTCTCGATGTACACATGTGCATTTTAAGGTGTTTTAAAGAGTGAACTGAAATGAAAGCGTAGCGTACAGTTCGCCGGGAGAGCTCAGATTGTCACGTGCATTCTACCTTCTCATACTACTGCCAATTCGCGATCTAATACGTGATGTATAAAAGACCCTTACTTACACTCTTATCTGAGTTCGCAGATGCTGACGCTCCACTTTAACGCTCTTGTTCAGTCGCCAGCCAACATGTTCAGGAGACGTATATTGTTTACAATTATCGAGCATCCGAGTGTCCCGCCCTACCCCTTGCTGCACGTCTGAGGTTTCCGCGTTCGGTATCGCATCTCCCCGTAGGCACAGAGGTCTTCGGAGAATATTGATCAGCCAAGGCCTTCATGAGAAGTTCTGCTCTTTAGACTGGTGCCATTTATCCCGCAGATCACCGATCCACCGACATGAAATAACAACTATGCAAATCACGAGACGATCTCTCACTGGTTCAAGTTCAAATTCCACTTCCAAGGTTTTCAAGTTTTTTTTTTTAAGTTTTGAGTAGGCGCTTCCAGCAGCCTCTGTTAATGTGTCTCCTCTACAAGATTAAACTTATTTAGGTAAGTAATTCTCCGTTGCTTCCTACACGGCTGAGTTGAAATTGGCGTCTACGATGACGTGGCGTGATATCTGATTATTACGGCTGATCTGCTCACTCAATGCTCGTAAGCAATAGTTTCACGTTACCGATATTCCACAGTTTTGTGGTTATTTAATTATATCAGCTTTTCAATACCACTCTCTGTTTGCCAATACCCACTAACAACTGCGTTGAATATAAATCAAATGAAAGCTTAAGTATGCATGTAAGCATGCATATCACAGGTCGCAACTCTTTCATGTAACGTTTGTTACTCACCACTGGGTCCGCCTGATGTTGCTACTGTGGATGATAAAAATAAATAAATAAAATGAAACCCCCGACTAAAGAGGAAGTTGGCTGACATGTACCCATTGGCTGTCATGCACAGTACTACAGTGAGTTCTAGTATGGCAGCAGTCAGTTACATATTACTAATACGTTAAATGCACAAAACAACTATTTCACCCATTAGCGCTACTTTAAATTCATAAAGTCACTACTATACTTCAAATCGGATAAATTACATTGAAAATGAGTATAATCGATGAGATACTCGACCGTCTGGTGGCTATTACTTAATCTTTACTGATATGTGTGTTAAGAATTCATTTAGTGAGGGGCATTTCACAATAAATGTTACAGAGAAGCGCGAATGCGAGGAGTCGTGTGTCGCTGTACAAAGTTATATACTTTGGCCAAACGTTCTAAAACTCAACAGCCTCACGGTCATATTCAGCTATTACATCTCAGACTGACTCAGGTGAAGGAGACTCAGAGATGACATTGCTTGCTCATAGGGTGACCAGATGAGGATTGGCTGAAATTCGGGGCGGGGGTGGGGGGGGGGTAATAAAAATGAACAAACACATTAAAATCATGAACTCAAATTTTGTGGAAAAAAGAAGAAAAAGTGTTAGCCTACTGTTGTAACAGAGTGCACAGGCTAAAGCAGACCTTTCAGCCTGACGCTAATGAGCCTTATGCCAAAATTATTATTAGAACTAAATATTCGGTCAGTAAATATGGAAAAAACTAAAATGAGTGCAGAATGATTTGCTTCAAGTGAAACCCGACATCAGACATTAAGGCCCGGCCGAAGTATTTTATTACTCGCAGTGACGTGACAAATCACTCACTCCTTTAATGCTGCCTTCAAACCAGAAGCGAATATCCATTCGAATCCATTTGCGCGTCAAGAGCGAAATTGACACGCTTAAAAAACTAAAGTTGAGTGGCTACCTGCACATTCACTGTACTCGCGGCTGCAGCTGCTGCAACTTGATTGGCTGCAGGACAACTCCACTTCCACGGATGATTTTTAATGTTTTATTATAAGACATTTTATATCAAGATTTTGCTTTAGTATAATTTTCGGGACAATTAAGGCCGATTTAGGGATTCGGGACAACAGCTTAGATTTCGGGACTGTCCCGAATTTTTCGGGACTTCTGGTCACCCTACTTGCTCAACTGTGTGATTTTTCAGTGTTTATGCACCATTTATTCAAGATTCTCAACTGTCAGTGGCCAGCGTCTTCCAGCCATGGATGGTGTTATTTCTGCAAAGAGCAACTTGGGAGCCATGGCAGACATTTGCTGCATACCTGATTAAAAGATTCCACGCTCTAGAGTTAACAGATCAATTATCACTTAGATTCCTCTTTCACATCCTGATCATGGCTCGCTGTTCTTTCTTGTATACAATTATGAAATTGAAATTAATATTCTTTCCATTCATAGTTTGTTCGCAGGCATTTAAATTCACGCAAGTATTTTGAATTTCAAGTCTGTTCCCCGTAACCTCTCTTTGTTTGCTTAAGGTATTAAAAAAAAAAAAAAAAAAAAAATTATAATTTTGTCCCCTTTCTTTTGCAGGATATGTATGGGTATGCTGGGTTTGCGCAGAATGCCTCAAAGATAATTGTGTAGTAATGGTAATTTCGAGGGTGAGTAAGCATATTGTTTTGTCTCCACATTTGGATGTGGTAGGGCTGCTGCTTCCGGCACAGGGATCGGAGTTTCAACAGCTTGTTTGCAGCTTCGATTACCCATCACTGACATTTAACTTTTCACTTGTTCAACTGGAATCGCATAAGATGGAGCCTCAAGAAGCGTCAACATAGTCAACATTCCAGATGGTAGTTGATGGATTATGTAGCTCATGCGTAGGTCTCTCTAGTCACTGGTTATTCTGTCTCTACATTCTATATATCATGTCCCGCCGGCAGGATAAATTAAATTTAGGCTGTGATGCACTAACCAGGAGGAATGTCACTTGCTCCTCCCAGCGCTGTCATCATATTCTTTAAAAGCAATTCTCAAATGAATTCTTCCACTGCTGATCTTTGAGTGTTTAACTTAGCTGATGTTGATTATGCTTAAAACAGCAGCATTACACTCCAAGTCAGAAAGCAAAATCCACTCAACCCCTTTTGATTACCTCTGTCTGCACTCTGCCGTGGTCTCTTTCTTATTGTTCTCAGATTATAGCTGTCCGTTACAGAGTTCATGGCTCATGCATCCAGGGGATTCATTCCAGGTGCTAAATACTCCCGATTTCCCCATGGTCTTTCTAATTTCGTTCCTTACCCAATTCCTTCCTCAAAGAATGGCTATAAAAGCTTTGTATCAAATCATCAATTTATAAATTGAGATTAAATTCTGTCCCTTCTCATCTATGATCAAAATTCTATTTATCATAACTAACGGAGCACTACTCTTTAACCTGGTTCAGGATTCGTCAGTTCTGTCCTCTATAGCTGCGGCTATCTCCCTCCCAGTATACTGGTCATCCCTCAGGATCTGGGCAGCCACTACAGCAGCTGATCGTGGCTTTACACTTCAGCTATTAAGATACTGGGCAGATGGTCTTCCTCTGCATTAGAGTTATATAAGACCCGATCTAAAGATCATTCCCGAAGCTCAGCAAGCACTGCAGTAACGATTCAGGTAAATTCCTATGCAATTACTGGTGGTGGTGTATGCTTATCTATCTGGTGATTAGTCTCCGCTTAAATAATTCGCCTCGCGCCATCGCTGGCTATATGGTCCTTAAGGGGCTGGCTTTGCGCAGCCTAGTGGCTTTTCTAGGCACGTTTAGTTCATGCGCAGCTCTCAGCAGCCTGGCGGCTCAGCGAACCTCGTCTGTGCGTGGATTAACATGACCTCGTCTCTGTGTGGCTCTGCATGGCCTTGTGTATGTGGCTCAGCGTGGCCTCGTTTTCATGTGGCTCACCGCGGCCTCATCTCTGTGGGGCTCAGCACGGCCTCGTCTCTGTGGGGCTCAGCGTGGCTTCATTCTATGTGGCTCAGCGTGGCCTCGTCTATGTGGCTCAGCGTGGCCTCGTCTCATGTGGCTCAGCGCGGCCTCGTCTCAGTGTGGCTCAGCGCGGCCTCGTCTCAGTGTGGCTCAGCGGCCTTGTCTCAGTGTGGCTCAGCGCGGCCTTGTCTCAGTGTGGCTCAGCGCGGCCTTGTCTCAGTGTGGCTCAGCGCGGCCTTGTCTCAGTGTGGCTCAGCGCGGCCTTGTCTCAGTGTGGCTCAGCGGCCTTGTCTCAGTGTGGCTCAGCGCGGCCTTGTCTCAGTGTGGCTCAGCACGGCCTTGTCTCAGTGTGGCTCAGCGCGGCCTTGTCTCAGTGTGGCTCAGCGCGGCCTTGTCTCAGCGTGGCTCAGCGCAGCCTTGTCTCAGGCGTGGCTCAGCGCGGCCTTGTCTCAGCGTGGCTCAGCGCGGCCTTGTCTCAGCGTGGCTCAGCACGGCCTCGTCTCCGTGTGGCTCAGCGCGGCCTCGTCTCAGTGTGGCTCAGCGTGGCCTCGTCTCAGTGTGGCTCAGCGCGGCCTCGTCTCTGTGGGGCTCAGCGGCCTCGTCTCTGTGGGGCTCAGCGCGGCCTCGTCTCTGTGGGGCTCAGCGAGGCCTCGTCTCTGTGGGGCTCAGCGGGCTTCATTCTATGTGGCTCAGCGGGCCACGTCTATGTGGCTCAGCGTGGCCTCGTCTATGTGGCTCAGCGTGGCCTCGTTTTTATGTGGCTCAGCGTGGCCTCGTCTCAAGTGTGGATCAGCGTGGCCTTGTCTCAGTGCGGCTCAGCGTGGCCTTGTCTCAGTGTGGCTCAGCGCGGCCTTGTCTCAGGTGGCGCAGCGCGGCCTCGTCTCCGTGTGGCTCAGCGCGGCCTCGTTTCCGTGTGGCTCAGCGTGGCCTCGTCTCAGTGTGGCTCAGCGTGGCCTCGTCTCAGTGTGGCTCAGCGCGGCCTCGTCTCAGTGTGGCGCAGCGCGGCCTTGTCTCAGTGTGGCTCAGCGCGGCCTCGTTTCCGTGTGGCTCAGCGCGGCCTCGTCTCAGTGTGGCTCAGCGCGGCCTCGTTTCCGTGTGGCTCAGCGTGGCCTCGTCAATGTGGCTCAGCGTGGCCTCGTCTATGTGGCTCAGCGTGGCCTCGTCAATGTGGCTCAGCGTGGCCTCCGTCAATGTGGCTCAGCGTGGCCTCGTCTGATGTGGCTCAGCGTGGCCTCGTCTATGTGGCTCAGCGTGGCCTCGTCTATGTGGCTCAGCGTGGCCTCGTCTATGTGGCTCAGCGTGGCCTCGTCTATGTGGCTCAGCGTGGCCTCGTCTATGTGGCTCAGCGTGGCCTCGTCTCCGTGGGGCTCAGCGGGCCTCGTCTATGTGGCTCAGCGTGGCCTTGTCTATGCGGGGCTCAGCGCGAGCCTCGCCTCCGTGGGGCTCAGCGTGGCCTGTCTATGTGGCTCAGCGTGGCCTCGTCTCCGTGGGGCTCAGCGTGGCCTCGTCTATGTGGCTCAGCGTGGCCTCGTCTCCGTGGGGCTCAGCGTGGCCTCGTCTATGTGGCTCAGCGTGGCCTCGTCTCCGTGGGGCTCAGCGTGGCCTTGTCTATGTGGCTCAGCGCAGCCTCGTCTCCGTGGGGCTCAGCGTGTTCTGTCTATATGGCTCAGCGTGGCCTCGTCTCCGTGGGGCTCAGCGTGGCCTTGTCTATGTGGCTCAGCGTGGCCTCGTCTCCGTGGGGCTCAGCGCGGCCTCGTCTCCGTGGGGCTCAGCGCGGCCTCGTCTCCGTGGGGCTCAGCGTGGCCTTGTCTATGTGGCTCAGCGTGGCCTCGTCTCCGTGGCTCAGCGTGGCCTTGTCTATGTGGCTCAGCGTGGCCTTATCTATGTGGCTCAGCGTGGCCTTGTCTATGTGGCTTAGCGTGGCCTTGTCTATGTGGCTCAGCGTGGCCTCGTCTCCGTGGCTCAGCGTGGCCTTGTCTATGTGGCTCAGCGTGGCCTTGTCTATGTGGCTCAGCGTGGCCTTGTCTATGTGGCTCAGCGTGGCCTTGTCTATGTGGCTCAGCGTGGCCTTGTCTATGTGGCTCAGCCTGGCCTTGTCTATGTGGCTCAGCGTGGCCTTGTCTATGTGGCTCAGCGTGGCCTTGTCTATGTGGCTCAGCGTGGCCTTGTCTATGTGGCTCAGCGTGGCCTTGTCTATGCGGCTCAGCGCGGCCTCGTCTATGTGGCTCAGCGTGGCCTCGTCTCCGTGGCTCAGCGTGGCCTTGTCTATGTGGCTCAGCGTGGCCTCGCTCTCTGTGGCTCAGCGTGGCCTTGTCTCTGTGGCTCAGCGTGGCCTTGTCTATGTGGCTCAGCGTAGCCTTGTCTATGTGGCTCAGCGTGGCCTTGTCTATGTGGCTCAGCGTGGCCTCGTCTATGTGGCTCAGCGTGGCCTCGTCTATGTGGCTCAGCGTGGCCTCGTCTATGTGGCTCAGCGGGGCCTCGTCTACGTGGCTCAGCAGCGGTCTTGTTCACGTGGCTCAGCGTGGCCTCGTTTTTATGCGGCTCAGCGTGGCCCTTTCAATGTGGCTCAGCGTGGCCTCGTTTTACGTAAAAAATAAATAAATAAATACAAATAAAATTCATAAATAAATAAATAATTAATAATAATTTATTCTAAGCGTGAGCAAATGCGTAAATGCTCATGTAATTCAGCAGCAGAAAAGTATCTTTCATATTAAATTAAGCACGCTCCACTTTAGATTGTAGAGTTCTGTTCCCACTACAATATCGATGGAACTCTACTATCTATGGAAATTGATATATCCATATTTTCCTGCTGTTTGCTAACTCTTTTTCTCCTTCTATTTTAGGAACCACATAACATACTGCTGGTGGGTATACTTTCCTTTCATGTTCTTTGGGGGTGGACTTCGTCCAGTGGAATTATTTTCCACTCATTTTTGGGGGTTGGCTGCGCCCCTGCCTTCATCTTCAGGCAGGATATGCAGAATCCGTACCCTCGGATCGCGAGTTACGGACGGGGCCTACGCCAAAGAACTTATTGCATATATGGCTTGCTGGGCTGTTAATAAAATGCTTCATTGTACAGTATCTTATCTCTTCGAGTCTTTCTGGTAGAAATGAAAGCGTAGCGTAAGTTCTGCCGGGAAGACTCAATTGTCACGTCATTATTACCTTCTCATCTATCCAATCGTGCATGCTCCACAGCGTTCGCGCCCACAGTCACTTCCCCCAAACGATCCTGTCCTGCAAGTGGAGCCTGAGACTGATCGTCCTCCATGTGGTGGTAGTCAGACATTACCGGCCTGTCCCTCACGGGCTCAAATGTGTAATCCATGCCGTTAAAAGTGCTCATTTTTGTCTGTGTATATAGGACCTGCAGCTGTTGTTAATGGAGCTCCGCGGGTCCTACCAGGCCAGTGACGTCATCGAAATTGCCAGCGCTAACAAGCGCAATTTTGCGTTGCTTATAAAAAGCTATATTAATATTTTTTATTAAAATGTTTAGTGTAATTTACTTTTAATTGTCATAAACAACACGTTTTCATCATCGATTTTTTTCAGTTCAGTTCATCTTTAAGGCCCTCAAAGTGGATAACTATAGCTTTAGAAGTATGTCAGTTGGCAGTGGCATACATGTTTTTGTCAAGATGTCAGTTTTAATTTTACAATGAATGATCCACATGCAAAATGGAAATGCAGAATGTATATGATTATTGTTCACATGTAGGATTTATCAAAACTTGATCAAAACACAATCACATATTCCAAACAGGAATGGATTTAAATAAGAAATGTTTCAATGATTAGGCCTATTCTGCTCACAAATACAGCCTAGTCTGTATTTATACAATAATAATGGCAATATGTATAATAGGTGCGTTGTTAATTTAAGCTTATATCCACTGTAATTAGCTAAAAAAAACATACAGTATATCTGTGTTTAATAGGAATCCATGTTATCTCATGGGCACAGTATGCTTAAATTGACCTGTAGCTATTTCCTTTCCAAAGTTTAGCTTGATTGATACTTTGCAAACTGATTGTTTCAGTCATTTGTTTAAAACTTCTATATAAAACTGCTGTTTAGTCAGCTATTTAGGCCTACATCTTATCTTCGCACTTTATGACCGTTAACTGAAGTGTTGTGCGGGATTTGCGCTCAGCTTGCAGCTTCTGAACATAAGCCCGCTTTGAATTCATCTCCGACTCAAACATTGTGACATTGATGAGCTGTAAGTCTCGTTAGTCTAGAAGCAGCTCAGACGAGAAGGTCAGATATCATTGTGATGTACATCCTTGCAGCACCAAATTAAGTTAATATGTAATGCAGGGATGTGATTTTTCCAGATTAATCCGGAATTCAGGATTTTCCGACCTGAAAATGTGACCTACGTGAATCATGCAGATCTGTAAAAAAAAAAAATAAATAAAAGGGGGAGGGGGGTGGGTGTCAGCTGCCGGAGTGAAAAGGAAAGGATATGAGGACATAACTGGCTGACGTGCGAACAGATTCTTTCCTTCCTTTCCAAGTATCAACAAGGACGTACTTGTGTTCAGCTTGTTCACCTGCTCAATTTTGTACCTCAGTCGCTCTCGCACGCACTACAGTGGTATCGTTGTTAGTTGACAAGAGCATCACCATTAGGTCCCCAGTAGGGCTGGGCGATATATCGATATAGTTCAAATTTGGGCTATGATCGTTGCTCCAAGCAAGCTGCTGACTGCTTTTGTAGAAATATGTATATTGTGCATTCTATCAGTTGGAGCCACCATCTCAACAGCATTAGTGTACATTGTGACAAATACTCACATAAAATATTAACGCCAAACGGCCAAATCAGTTCAGTGAGTTCACAAAAGTTCATTATTTGCATGTGCTTTAAAGCCTTGCCGGTTAAACGTCATTCACTGCTGATGCACTGTTCTGAGCTTCGAACACCCGACGCACACATGCACTAAAAGCTTGTCTAACAGCGCCTGGTTGCTGGACTAAGTTATCTTTCGAGTCTTATTTTGTTAATACTCTAAAATACACACACGGTTTACATAAGAAAATTTGGTTATGTCTAAACTGAAAGCAAACCGAGAAAATTGAGAGAAATCTGCTTGTCAAATGCACGTGTATATTAGACGCGTCGCGTACCGGTTTTAAAGTGACAGTAGCCCTAATAATAATAAACATGCAGCCGCTTGTCCTTAAAGGGATAGTTGACCCTGATAGTTAATTTATTTTTTGTGCTGAACACAAAATAAGATATTTTGAAGAATGTGGGTAACCAGACAGTTGCTGGTCCCCATTGACCTCCATAGAGAAAAATGTACTATGGAAATCACTCTCTTGACTGAGAACTTGAATAGTAGCTTTAATAAGAATCAATTTGTAATTTATACAGTGAAGACTATATTTGGCTTTGACTTTGACTAAATATTTGTTCTCACTTTGCGGAAAAAATATAGAATTATATCAGTGGCGGGCCGTGCATTTCACACCTAGGCCTTCTGTCCAACCTGAATTAATAACTTTTAATAGTGTATCAGCGCAAAGCCTCTCTATAATTGTTGTTTTTATTTTGCAACCGCAGTTATTGGATTAATGTGGTGAGTTCGGGAAAGGCCGGTAGAGGGAAACGAGCGCGTGAGTTCAGCTGGTGCATTTGTACAGTGGTTCTTGCGTTACGAATCCGATTATAAGTTCAGAAACAGAGACTCCCTTATCTTGACGTTCAAGGGTTACAATAGTCCATTTTCAGACGTTACAATAGTATGCATGTTTGAAAAAAATAAAGTTTCGATGATCATAAATTTATAAGAAAAAATAGGAATAAAATCATATTCACCACGGGAAAAAACATTATACTCACCAAAACTACAGATTATTCTTTACTCAAAATCCATCCTTATTTCTTTCCTCAAGAAGACCTCAATTCGCTGTTGTACAGGTTCTAACTGCGGGAAAGAAACATTAATTTTTGGGTTGAAAAACGATTACATCTACAGGAATATATATTTAGTTTACGCAGTTCGCTACAGATGCGGATACTACCACTAAAAGTACGCGGTCTGTACGTGCATCCAATCAAAGAACGAGAAAACACATACGTTATTATATGCCAGCTAGATGGCCCCGCTGCAGTCAAAGCGAAATCTGATTGGCTGATTAAATCTGACAGATTATCTGATTGGTTAAAGAATTGCCATTCATATATACTACAGCGAGCGCCCGCTCTGCCGATTCTGAAGGCCTCCAGGCAGATTTATTTACCCGGCAACGCATGATGGATGAAATATGATTGGATACAAGCTCTAACATAAATACATACTACTGAAAGCAGCGCAACCAAGAGAAAAGCTATGAAATTAAGAGAACTATTTGGAATAATTTAATGCTAATTCATGGAAAAAATATATTAAAGTGCAAGTCAGTGATTCTGATAGTGTTTAGGCCAGCAGAGAAGGCCTTGCTGGCCCTGATGGCCCACCACTGAATTATGTTGATATGCAGCCAATTTCAGAGAGGGTGGGTGGGATGCTTGGTATATTTTCCTGCTTTTTTGTCCTTAGCCAATCACATGCCTGGTTATGGCCCTGTCCCTATTTACTTTTATCTACCAGTGCTAGAACTGTCACATTGTGTGCGCACGCGAAACACCGGCACAATTACGTGGGAATTTTTTCCTCAGCAATGGAAACAAAGGAAAACTCTTATTTATGGTCATACAGATAAGACAAGAGTACATCATTCGAAACGGTAAAGTGTGATTTTTTTTATTTGTGTACTTTGTCTACATTATAAATGACAACAAAATGTCATGCCTTTTAAAAATAAAGAAAACAACTGGATGCGGGTTCATGCCATCTCTCTGTCTCCTTTCTGGTGCACTTTCCGCAAAATCAACCACAGCGAATAGTCTAACGCACAAACATAAGAAATACAGATAGATTGTCAATCTATAAACCTTTAAGTGTCTACTTTGTGGGCTATTATTTGATGTTAAATGCATTATAAGTTACTTTGGAATAACTACAGGTAGCAGGTTTTCAGATGATAAAGAATACATAACTAATAGTCCGGAAAAAAAAAAACGGTTTTGCGGACCCCCTGGCTATAGTTCACGGACTACCAGGGGTCCACTTTGAGAACCACTGAGTTAAACTGTGCAAAAGGCCCTTTAATAATATGATGCTAGAGCGATGTTGCACTATTTAGTTGGGACTCTTATTATGAACTCTGTAGGGAGTGACCGGAAGAGCAGCTATCTATTCCGTTTAGGGCGCGGCAAGATGGCGGCCATGGTGGATGTTATTTTTTAGTTGCGAAAGCCTTGGGGTGTTTTATTTCCAAATATCCGTGAAGGGAGAAATTCATTTACACAATTTTATAGACTATGCTGCATGTATTTTAAGTTGGATTACTATAAAGGATAGATTTTGAAATCATTCCCCTCGATTCTCGGATATTGATTTCCTTTCACAAAATGAAGCCGAGTAAAGGTAAGAGTTCTGATGGTGCCGCTAAACGATCAGTGCAAACAAGACAAAGTCAAGAAGAAGGGATAAGCAGTGAGATTGTGATGGCAGATCACTCGTCGTACTCCATCGTGAAAGAAAGTCTGCATGCACCACTGCCAGACACGCCAGAAAAACCTTGTTCTAAAAAAAAGAAAGACGAACCGTCGCTTCTTGAAATGCAAGATAATATTGTAAATCTCCT
>JAQIUQ010001043.1:0-15592 GCA_030378365.1 Hybognathus amarus | reverse complement strand
CACAAAGAAAGGTACATCTACATTGTGTAAATATCTCTGTACATGTAAGAATAAGGGAACACATGTATGTCTGTCCTACATGCAAAAGAGGCCACATAGGCCTGCACTTCAAGCAAAGCAAACAAACTCATGGTTATGCAAACAAACACGTCTAAAAATGTTTAAACTCATGGTCATATGAGCAGAGTGCAAGTAAAAAGCAAATAAAGATGTACACATCAGCATTTTTTAAAAAACATATGAGCACGTGGTTCGCCACGGTTAAAACAAGAATTATTCTGAGAAAATGATAACTGTGGCGAAATGGGAAGGTGGAGCTGAGGAGAAAAGATAAGAACACAGGTACCAATTGGACAGCCACAATAAGAGAAAAGTATAAGATGTTGAGTACAGACCATGCAAACTTCAGATGCTTTGGCCTACATCTCACTTTGTTGAACTGCTCAATAAAGTTATTCTTCTGAGACCTGGAAACCTCGACTCTGCGCAATTTCTTCATGATCCAAGCCTGACTCTGCTGACTTCAGATTGAGACTTCTAATTTGCCACAACATAATTGGCGAGCCAGCCAGGAGCCTTGAGAGGGTGCGGCCGTGGTGACGACGCCTGCCGGAGACCCCACGAAACAAAAGGTCGAACCAAAAACAAGGTAAGCAGCTTTTGCTTAATTTGTTTCGTGTGGTCCCTGACAGAGAAGTTGCCGTGGTTGGTAATTATTATTTAATGTTATTCTAAAAAAAAACCTGCCGAAAAACGAACCTAGAAGGACTAAATTGAGTAAAAATAAATAAAGAGAGAACAAAAGTCGAGGTTTTTGGGTCAAATGAAGAGCGCATGCGCATGAATAAATCTTGTAAAGAGAATATGTGCTAGAGCAGGCAAAAGAGAAATGAGAAGTTGATTTATGTTGAGAGTGTCAATAAGAGACATTGTGGACTTGCTAACTGAAATTTTTTTACAAAGTTTATGAGTGAAGAAGTGTAAGAGCATTTATGAGTATGAGATGATAAGAGATAAAAGTGAGATAAGACAAATACAGTGAAAAATTAAGTAGTTGATAAAAGAAAAGGTTTTTATATATAATAGAAGATTGAATGTTACAACAACAAAAAGTACAGCAGGTAAAGTAAAAACTATTATACACATTAGAAAATTTTGTTGCAGCAGATAAAGAGTACTCTCAAAAGTGTGAGTGTGAGTGAGCTGCAGCTGGGGTGAAAGTGTGAGAGATAAGAGTGTGACCAAGAGAAGGAGTCAGAAGGTAGATGAAAAACAAAAAACTAAGAGAAAGGGAGGATAAAGTGTGGAAAAGTGGCTGTTGGAAAGTAAAGAATACGCCAAAAAATTGGCTCTGCCGATTATTGGGGCATTCAGTTGAGTGTGAGCGTTGTGATCCTAGGAGAGAGACACAGCCTCTATTGGGCAGGAAAACAGAGAGAAACCAGCAGGTTGTTTAAGATAAGACAAAAGAAAGAAGTAAAAGAATTACTCCTAACAAAAAAGTAATTACAGATTAAAAGAATAGCACAAATGTGGAATGCACAGGCTGAGAGAGAAAAAGAAAAGGGTAGAAGATGGGCATGGAGACACAGAGAAAGTGAGAGTTTGAGACAAACAGCTGAGCTAACAAAAGGGATAAAAAATCACTTCTGGCTGAGAAAAGAATTCATTAATGCTGAGGGACAGCAGAGAAGAACTGACAGACCAGATAAGAGACATATTTTTAAGAAACTTGACACAAATAACCAATCTCGACCAGCTTGAGCGAGACTGGCCATATGTGAATTGGTTCAAAATAATTAAGCAATACATAAGCTTTGAAGCTCTGAGGCCCCATCTGAACAAATTTGAACTCCCAAGCTCTCTCCTCTGGAAAGCGCTGCCGCCGACCTCAGAGATAAGGCTTGACCCAGTGTGCATTCCATATTTGAAAAGCAACCTGGGACACGCCTGGCCCCCAGGGCTGGGAGGGGCAACGATCCTGCAGAACATTTATTTGATAGTGGGGTCCTGTGCAAGACAGGTGAGGTGGGAGAGTGACATAATTTTCCAAATTAGGAGATCAGGGGAAAACAGGCCAGCATTAGTGGATAGTTGGACATTGGATAAATTGGCAGTAGTAGTAGTACTAAGAAACAAACCTGATCAGATTCACCACTTGTTGATAGAAATTTATCATTCCAAAGAAGACTTAGAAGAAATACCAATCACAGTAGAGGACGATGGAGGACAGGAAGAATAAAAATAAAAAGAACAAGAGAGGGTGCAGGGGAAGAAGGTTGTTGACTGGAAAGGAACGAGACACATTGATAAACTTGTTTAAACCCCTGCGAATACACTGGTGCACTAAAAATGAATTGAATGTGAATGTAATGATGTTGACGGGACATGAGGTGAGGCTCTCTCCATCTCTTACTTATCAACACAGGACGGGAGAAGTAGCAGTATGAGGCCGCTGGTACGAAAGAAAAATAGCCTGGGGTTTCGAGATAATTTGCCTGGGGAAGGGAGGCTATTTGGCAGAGCAGCACATACAGGACAATAGGAGAGGGAAAGGTGACAACGAGGCCATTGTTTAAGGTACACATACAAATTCTCCTAAAATATTTTTGAGAAAATAAGGCAGACAATTACTAGTAGTGAGTCAAGTGATTACTTTGAGTAGAAGAACAACGCAAGACTAAGGTGCTGTAGCAATGGCTTAGGGGTCACCTCAAGCGGAAACCCCTGTGGAGCAATTGGCAACGCAGTACCCAATTTGTGGAGATGTGATAAGGGGACTGTCCAAAAAGTGGGAAAAAAGAACGAAAAAATTGAATACTAAATGGCCAGCAGAGGGAACATTCGATTTAGCAATGTGCAGGGAAATGGGAGCCCTAATAAAGAATCATAAACCCCATGATAAGAGCAAGAAAGACAGGGAAAACGTGAAAAAGAACAAGAAGTGCTGAATTTGTTTAGAGACATAGGTTTAAAGATAGCAAAAGATCTGAAACACAAAATTGAGAGGAGGAAAGGTGAACTAGAAACCCCACCCCCATATGCACCCCCTTATGATTCGACACACAAGCAGTTGCCTGTGATGACTGGGACTTTGGATGTATGTGGGCATGTCAATTTCAGAGAAGAAGACCAAGGAAGCAGAAAAGACGAGAGCGAGCCTGACGAGGCAGAAGCTCAGGGCCATCTCGAATTCACAAGTGGACAAAAAGATGCTGAATACGGGATAAGTCAAAGAGAAGAAGATACACGATCAGACAAAATGCTGAAAGGAGCAGCCTGGGGCGGGCAGTCCCCCTCCGGGCTACCACCACTCTCATATCCTGATGTGTCGGGCTTTCTGAAGGACTCAGACTGCGAGAAATCACCACTAGGGCCTGAGGAATGACCACCCAGCAGGACGAAGGTGAAAAAGAGGGAAGGACTAAGGAGGAATGGTCAACGAACTCACCTCGGCTATGCAGAAGAAGTAAACCGACAGCTGATAGAAACGGAGCAAGCGATTGACCAAGAGATACAGAACTTGAAAGAATCTTTTCATCAAGAGGAGCTAAGGAGGACACGAAGGCCAAGTCCGAGATCCCGCTCCCTGAGCCCGCGGGGTGAGTACAAAAACATATCAGGCACTGTACGGCTGGAAGACATAACCCCAGAAACAACTCACTGGAAAAGAGGACAGAATCTAAGGGGAATGTCAAAATCCAGGTTCAGCCATTACTCAGCGAACAAAGGCTACCCGTCTGAATCAAAGCAGCTACCCATCTTGATCAAGGGACGAGAAGGACAGTACATCCCCTGGGCAAGCCAGGACCTGGAGGGATTGATTTCGCGTCTCCCAGAACTGCACGAAGGAGCTGGAAAATGGATCAAGATACTGGAAGAAGAGACAATGGGAAAAATCCTGGCCGTCGGTGATATCAAGGCCTTGATGGCGAAGTGCCTGGGAAGCACGAAAATGAATGAAATCCTGAGAGACGCAGGACTCAGCAAGGCAGTGGACTCAATAAACCTGGAGGCCGAGCCCCTTGACAAATACCGGACTAACATATGGCACGCTCTTCGAGGTCATTACCCCCTCAGCTGGATCCAAAGGTGTTGAAGGGAGAGCCTATGGGAGATGAGGAAAACCCTGTCACCTATGTACAGAAACAAGTAAGAAGATGGAAACAAGAGTTGGAAAGGGACCCGGAAGGAGACCCTGTCCTTACTACACTCTTCCGATCCGCCATACTGGACGCCATGCCTTCTGCAGTCAAGTCAAAGCTGGAAGACGTGGTGGGACTAGGCACAAAATTGACAAGGGAGTTCAGCGACGATGTGGCCCATGCTGTGGAACAGTATAGAAGGAATGAGCAGAAGCTAAAAAACCAGGAAAGAGAACTGCAGAGAAGACTGACTCAGTTACAACTAGATGAGCTGGTGAACAAAAAGAAAAAAGTCCAAGCAGCTGTGAAAGAAGCGGATGAGCCAACGGCAGTAATGGCAGCGGTGAATGCGCCAACCCAGGTGCCACTGCTCCAAACAGCACAGCAAACCCCACAAAATCATGCAAAGAACGTAACACACACAATGCAACCAGCACCAGCCAACATGGATCAGGCTGCTCTGTACGGTGTCCAACAACCACAGCAACCCAATGCACCAATAGTAATATACTTACCAGAACAGCAAGATAACAGAAACTGAGGAGTGATGCCAAACGGAAGGGAAGAGGAAGAGGACGTGGCTACTACAACCAGCCAAGGGACATGCCTCCATCCAACGTATGCTGGGGGTGTAACCAGCCTGGACAAAACAGAAGAAACTGCCCAGTCAACCCGTGGCCCCAAGGAGAAATGCAGATGCAACAGCAGCAGTGGTCACCAAGACCAGTGAACCAACAATACCACACCACTGGACCAGTTAACCCCTGGCGCGGTCCAGACCAAGGATACTAGGGATGCCCAGAGAATCCTACAGGGAGGAGTCAGCTACCTATGATATCAAAGAATGCTGACCAAGAACCAATGATGGAGATTGAAATTGAAAATAGAATGGTACCTATCATGCTGGACACAGGGGCAACGTACACATGTTTAAGTCCAAGCTATGCCACACACCTCCCCAAGTCTGGAAAATACGTCAAGACAGTAGGATTCTCGGGACTAACACAAATGATACCAATGACAGCCCCTGTCCGCATTAAAATCAAAGACTCTGAAATCAAAATCCCTGTGCTCATTTCAGACCAAACACCAGTCAACCTTTTAGGAAGGGATGCACTCTGTAGATTAAAATTGCAAATTTGGTGCTCCCCTGAAGGAATATACATTGAAAGGGAAGGGCTAAAACAGATGGTAGTACTAGGAGAACCAGACAACACGAGCACACAAACAGCTGTATTCTGGGTAGGAGATATACAGGAAGGAGTAGAACTGACACTTAGAAAATGGGGTAGATATGTGAAGGAACAGTACACTGATGCAAAGGTCCCTGACCCTGAGTTTCACTGCACAATGAGATATGATCCATCCAGAGACAATGAAGTAGAGAACAGATGGTTGAAGGAAACACATGCACAAAAAGTGAGACTGAAATCAGAGGCAATAATAGTAGGACCAGCAGGAGCAGCACTAACCATTGAGCATAACGAATTTACTAAAAATTGGTTTAGTGTAGAAAACTCAGTTCCCCATGTTACCCTGCTGATAAGTGAAGGAAGTCAGGCAGAAGACATAGGTGCTATGTTGGAACAAGCAGAAAAAGAGAAGTGGGGAGCCACTGAAAACCCCTATATCTTGCAGACTGACGACAGAGCATATTTGAAAATCCTGTGTACAACTGAGATGATAGGGACCCCAAAACTTGTAATTGAGGAGATTGAAAAGATGAATCAATTACCAAAACGGAAGAGTTGATAATTGACATGGAAAATCGGGTACCATTGAATTTGTGGTCAAAACACGATACTGATGTGGGTTTCGTGAATCTGCGAACCCAATCAGGATAGCCGTAAAACATGGAATGCAACTGCCCAGGAGGCAACAATACCTCCTGAAACATGAGGCAATAGCAGGCATAAGAGACACCATTGATGGCTTAGTAAGGGCAGGAGTACTGATTGAAACAAAAAGCTTCTGTAATACCCCAATCTTACCAGTCGAAAAGCAAATAAGTCAAAATGGAGACTAGTTCACGACCTAAGAGCAGTTAACGAGGTTGTACAGAGATTGGCCAGCTGAGGTGCCAAACCCACATACCTTGTTGACGAATGTTCCACCCGCTGCTAATTATTTTACTTTGATTGACCTTTGCTCTGCATTTTTCAGTGTTCCGCTAGCAGAAGAAAGCAGACACCTTTTTGCCTTCACATACCAAGGTAAACAGTATACATACATTAGAATGCCCCAAGGGTTCAAGCACTCGCCACACGGTGTTTAATCAGGTACTGAAATTAGATCTAGAAGACCTACGGCTAGATAGCACGCTAATTCAGTATGTAGATGATTTGCTGATTTGTTCGACAACCTTAGACCAGTGCCATCAGAATTCCATCAAAGTGCTGACAAAATTGGCAGAAGGAGGCCACAAGGCATCCAAGGAAAAATTGCAGTATTGTCAAACACAAGTAGAATATCTGGGCCGACTAATTGCCCACCAGACTCAAAGCCATATCCCCCAGTCAACTGGAAGGGATAAGCAAAGCTCCACAACCACAAACTGTGGGACAAATGATGACATTCTTAGGCATGACTGGATTCAGTGCAGATTGGATTGAAGATTACGCTGTTAAAGTGGCCCCATTGAGAGCCCTGATGAAAAATGCTGGACAGCAGAATCTTAGGGCACGCTTGATGTGGAATCCGGAGGCACTTGTGGCATTTAACACAATTAAGAAAGAAATGCAAACGGCCCCAGTGTTGACCTTCCCGGACTATGATAGAGAGTTTCATTTGTACGTGGCAGATAGAGTAGCTGGATTCGCTTCGGCCGTACTTATGCAAGAGACATGTAGTGGACGGAAGAAACAACCAATTGCCTACTACAGTACCAGATTAGACAGTGTAGCACAAGGATATCCACCTTGCTATCAACAAGGATTGGCAGCAGTATACTATGCTTATGACAAAGCCTCCACTATCACAATGGGCTACCCAGTTACAATCTACACCCACCACAAGACTGCAGAATTATTAGAACAAGGGCGCTTCGCTCTTAACACAAGCCAGATGCCTGACATATTCAGCACTATTGACATATCCTGACGTAACTATAAAAAGATGTACCACAGCGAACCCAGCTAATTATGTTTTGCTGGAGGGAGAAGGAACACCCCATGAATGTGTTCCTGTCTCTCTGGCTTTCACTTGTCTGAGACCAGATTTGGAGTCAACACCAATTGTTGATGCAGACGTAACCTACTTTGTGGATGGCTCATGTTTTAGGGACCATCTGGGGAACCATGCCGGCTTCGCTGTTGTACGACGAGATGGGGATAGTTTCACTCCTGTCCTGGTTGAACATTGCGAGCAGCCTTGCTCTGCACAATTGGCTGAATTAAAAGCATTGACAGAAGCGTGTAAATTAGCTAAGAATACAACTGCCAACATTTACACCGACTCAGCTTATGCCCATGGTGTATGTCACCTATTTGGAGCAGTCTGGAAGCAAAGAGGATTCAAGAAAAGTGATGGCACACCGATACAACACGGTGATCAGATTATTCAACTAATCACTGCCCTCATGTTTCCCTCTAAAGTAGCCATAGTCAAATGCCAAGCCCATAGGAAAGGAAATGATTTTGTGATCCAGGGCAACAGCAGCTTGCTGACATGCATGCAAAACAAGCATCAGGGTGTCAATTGGCTATTATGGCACCATCAGTGTTAATCCAGCCTGTACCCTCCATTGATAGCATAGCCCAAATGCAGTCAAGAGCAACACCACCAGAAATCCACCTATGGCAGCAAAGAGGGGCAACTAGAGATGCCAACAACATATGGCGCTCACATGAGGGACTTATGATAGCCCCACTACCATTGCTAAACATTCTGATTCCAGACGCACACAGCTTTGATCACTGTGCAAGGGGGAGATACTTAGGAAAATCAAGAGGCAAGGGTTTTGGTCCCCCTACCTCCAAACCAGGATAGATGAATTTCTAAACGAATGCGAAATTTGTGCGCAGAATAATGTCAGAAAAGGAACGTCAACTCCAATTGGGTCCATTCCAGTTCCAGAAGGTCCCTTTAAACATTTGGTAATGGACTATGTTGACATGCTGAAATCAGTAAGGGGCAAAAGATACATGTTGGTGATCATTGACAGAACCTTCAGCAGATCAAGGGGCAAACACAGTAATACGGTTCCTGACCAGAGAAGTCATCCCGCGCTTCGGTATACCCTCACAAATTAGTTCAGACAATGGATCAGCATTTATCCAAAAAACAGTCAATGCAGTGATTCAACACCTACGCATGAAGCAACGACTAGGTTGTATTTATCACCCCCAGTCACAGGGGATCGTGGAACGGGTGAATGGTACTATCAAGTCAAAAATAAACAAAATCTGTGCAGACACAAAACTCAATTGGGTAGACGCATTACCCCTAGCACTAATGAGTTACCGCATGCAGACGAACAGAACTACTAACTTGTCCCCTCATGAAATGTTGACAGGAAGACCGATGCCAGTGCCCTACCTGAGAGGTCCATATGAGGGACCGCCTCTAGAACAATTGCAGCTGGAATTAAGAGCGTACATAAAACAATTAACATCTATACATAAAGCTATCCATTCACAGGAGCAGAGCAGGGAACCTCAGGAAGAAGAGGAAGTCCCCTGCCCAGTAGTACCCGGGGATCAGGTGTACTTGAGAGTATTTAGGAGGTGATGGAACGAACCGAGACTGGGAAGGACCATATACTGTAGTCAGAGCAACCCCCACGGCAGTACAGGTAGAGGAAGCACGACTTGGTACCACTTGAACCACTGTACCAGAGTCCCAAGGCGTCGGCTTAGAGAACACGAGGAAAGTAGAGGCAGAGTAGGGGACCAACCGGCTGCACACGATGAAATTGCTCAAGAACAAACCCAAGAGCAACACAATCAACAAGAGGTTGATAGAGACAATGATAACTGTGCTAATGAACCTCATTCTAGGGAAGCTGAGCATATTGAACCAAGAGATGAAATGCAGGACCAGACTGAGCTCCAACTTCCGGAGGACACAGTGCCTGAGAATGAGGGAGCTGCTGAACCTGACCCTGGTAATGGTGCACCTGCTACTGCAACTGCCCCAGGTACTGACACTGCAGGAGGACAGTCAGGTGAGCCAGGACCGTCTGCAGGACATGCGTATGATCCCGAAGAATCTCTTCACCCTTGACCTCCAGGCCATTGATCTCCAGGACCTTGAGCTCCCAGAAATTGGCGAACCAAACTTTGATTGGGACAGCTACATCAACCCTCCAAACTCTGACTAGGCCAACTAAAGGTAAAATAATGCACAAACATATAGTGAAAAGAGCTGACAAACAGACTGGCATGTCAGAAAGACAAAAGAATATACAAGAAAGCAAAGCCCTGACTGAAGAATACATCGAATTGGAATTGGCGAAAGAAACACTCTTGGAAACTGCTTATCAGAATGAGTGGTATAAGTGGGCTCAGTATACTGTCAAACAGGCGACTGATCAATCATGTGTTCTATGTGCACCATCACCACTGAAGAAATTGAGAATAGTCCCTAGCGAGTACGATTATAGACACTGTGCTAGATTCAATGCCGGATTTTGTGCCAGGCGAGGAAACATAATACCATATTGTCCTGCTGATTGGCATTTTAACCAATATGGCTGGGGAGATACATGCCAGAAATTAGACATTCGAGTGACCGCAGAGAAAAGAGAAATCCCGGACAATTATTTGGTTGACAGATCATTAGAGTATGAATGCTTTCGAAAAACTTTTGGGGCAAACAATGTAGGACACTTTAGAGGAGAAGTGTGTGGTCACATGGCATTTGGATTCTGAAATGTTCTATGAAAATCGAACAAACTTGTACAAGTCCACCCATTCTACATATGCTACTGCCACGGTACAGAATAATATGACAGTCATTCAAAAAGAACAGAATTGTGAAGGGGCTACCCTGAGCTTTCCTCTGATAGCCCCATTACTAAACCAAACAGAAGTCATAGCTGATCACTATTGGTTGTGTGGAGGAAGGAAACTGAGAACAACCTTATTAGATTGGAGAGGAGTATGTGTCAGGATAAGGTTGTCCCAACATGTAGGGATAGTAAATTGGAATCCTAACGAGCAGGAGGCAAAGAGAGACTGGGACACACCAACTCAAAGAGTGAAAAGAGCATATACAAAAGCTGCCAGTGTATACCTGGATGCAATTGGTCAACCTAGGGGGATACCGCATGAACACAAGGCTAGAAGTGAAGTACTATCAGGGTGGGAGTCCTTACTATTGTGGGTACCGGTAAATAAGAATACGGAATGGATCAATTATATATATTACAATCAGCAGAGATTTATCAATTACACTGATGATGCACTACAAGCCCTAGGAGAACAACTAAAGGCTACAAGCAAAATGACCTGGCAGAATAGGCAAGCACTGAACTGGCTCCTAGCAGATACAGGGGGTGTATGTGTTATGTTTGGAACTGACTGTTGTACATTCATTCCTAATAATACAGCTCCTGATGGATCCTTCACTACAGCCATAAAGAAGATCAAAAAGTTGAGAGATGAGGTCACTGAGAATGCGGGGAGAGACAGAAGCTTTGGGTATTGGCTAGACTCAATGTTTGGTTCTTGGAAGTCCTGGCTCCTTAGAGTGGGAATGATATTGGGAATATCAGTAGGTGTTTGTCTTCTGCTGTTCTGCTGTGTTATCCCTTTCCTTAGATCAATGCTGGCCAGTGCGGCTGCCAAACAAATAATCAATGTATCAGTGAGACCAGCAGGGGTTGAAATTGACTGTACCAATGAAATTCTGCCAAGTGCCCCAGGGTTTGATGAGTTGGAAGAGTTCCTGTGAAGTAAATGAACAAAATCAACCGGAAAAGACGGTACCGTTTTGTTTTGTTTTTGTATTTTTACTCTGTTTATTGTTAGAAAGGGAGATAGCCCCACTGTGTATTTTGATTTTGGAAATTAAAATAGTTAGAGCTTTAAGAACCTGGGTAGAGTAGGCAGTTAGTTAGAGGGGTTTTTCTACATTCTTTTGACTTAAGGTAAAGGACTGTCTTTCCGGAAGTGTTTCCTGAATCATATAATCTGTTCTGTATAACATATAAATGACATTTCTATATAATCACACTAACTGTCACAAAATAAATATGTGAATGTAAGGGGATGATGGAGGTCTGAAGCAGGTCATTGTCCGTGGTATCGAGGCAATGCAACAAAAGAATAATGACAAGTTAAGAAGGTTTATTAATTTTAACTTTTAAACACAATTTATAATATTACTTAAAAAGCTTATGTTAAGATGTTTTGTCCATAACCATGTAGCTATATGAAGACTTGAAATGTCCATGCAATGTATAAACCGGGATATCAGCATGTGTATTTTCAGATTGATGAATGAAGAAACCAGTAATGAGAGGTAGTAGTAAGAGAGGAACTAATCCGTGGAGCGCGAGCACCGATTGTCAAAAAGAAGGCAAGGGCGGACTCAACTGGTGGTTTAAAAACCCGCTGTCTGCTCCAACACCAGATAGCGCTCCAAGGCAACTTGGGGCACCTCTGGCAACGATGGAGCAACCCAGATAGCACTCCAGGCCACCAGGTAGCGCCTGCGCAGTTCCTCTGGCGACGTGGGACAAGATAAAGCTTCAAGAATAAAACAACAAAAACATGCCCCTAAAAGTGATGATGTAAAAAAGGAGGGTAGGATCTTTTACTCCACTCTAGCCAATTGGGGGTGGAGATGTTTGGTCCTGCTTCTCCTCCAGAGTGCACCTGTGTGATGTGGGTCGGATTGGTAGAATGTGGATGGTCTTTATTGACCATTTAGAAGAAAAGGAGAGGTATCAACTCACGCAGATGCACCCTGGGCACAAAAGTGTGGGACTGAGAAGGTAGTCCCAAAGGGGGGTTGTGTTGAAGAGTCCTGCTTGTCCATAGAAGAAAAAAAAGCACAAAGAAAGGTACATGTACATTGTGTAAATATCTCTGTACATGTAAGAATAAGGGAACACATGTATATCTGTCCTACATGCAAAAGAGGCCACATAGGCCTGCACTTCAAGCTAAGCAAACAAACTCATGGTTAAGCAAACAAACACGTCTAAAAATGTTTAAACTCATGGTCATATGAGCAGAGTGCAAGTAAAAAGCAAATAAAGATGTACACATCAGCATTTTTTAAAAAACATATGAGCACGTGGTTCGCCACGGTTAAAACAAGAATTATTCTGAGAAAATGATAACTGTGGCGAAATGGGAAGGTGGAGCTGAGGAGAAAAGATAAGAACACAGGTACCAATTGGACAGCCACGATAAGAGAAAAGTATAAGATGTTGAGTACAGACCATGCAAACTTCAGATGCTTTGGCCTACATCTCACTTTGTTGAACTGCTCAATAAAGTTATTCTTCTGAGACCTGGAAACCTCGACTCTGCGCAATTTCTTCATGATCCAAGCCTGACTCTGCTGACTTCAGATTGAGACTTCTAATTTGCCACAACAAAAACAGGTAAGGTCTAACAGTCTATGTATAATTTGTTTAATAATTGTATTTTCATCCTTTATTAACGATCAATTTATCATTTCTAAATGAAGAATGGCATTTTCTATAAACCAGTTATTTAAGAGTTTTCAGTGGTTCATAAGATTATTTAGAACGTGGAAGTAAATGATTAATAAACTATTTAAATGTATACATTCATACATTTTATTATTCAGAACATATAGGGCCCTATTTTAACGATCTGAAACGCAAGTGTCAAAGCGCAAAGCGCAATTAAGTTTGTGGGCGGATCCCAGCGCTGTTGCTATTTTCCCGGCGGGATAAATGCCTCTTGCGCCTGGCGCAAATCTAAAAGGGGTTGGTCTGGAGTAGCTTCATTATTCATAGGTGTGGTTTGGGCGTAACGGAAATAAACCAATGAGAGCGTCATATCACATTCCCTTTAAGAGCATGATGAACGAGATGCGCTTGTTCCGTGGCGCAAATCTATTTTACCGGCGCATTTACCAAGCGCGCTTCAGCGTCGGTTCACAGCCGAGTAGAACGATGTTCTCGTCAGGGCCGTAAAAGAAAGAGAAGGGACACTGGGGATGGGACAAACCCACCCAAATTAGCTTCGGGTTAAACATGCATATAATAATTTGGGTAAATGTGTAAGCTTTATGCCTGTTTTTTCCCATCGTCATGGACACAACAATGATTTCCCTCATGTTTATATATTTTTCCGTATAATAATGTATCATTTGCAAAAAGTAAAATGCATCTGTGTTGATGAGAGAATCATCTACAGTGTATGCGCGTTGTTCACACTCTGTATTATGGCCAAGCATGCACGCTTAAAATAGAATCTGAATATACGCGCAATGCGCCACTGACTTTAGACCAGGTTTTTTCTGGTCATTGGCGCAATTGTTTTCTGGAACTGCAAAATAGCACCAGGGATTGTTTGCGCCGACACATGCCTCCTTTTGCGCCGAACCTGCCCAGGAAGCGCAAGTTCATTTGTTAGTTTACCGACGTGCGTCTGTGGAGGAAAAAAGCCCGCTTTGCGCGAGTGCAAAATAGGAATGATAAATGCGTCAGTGTATAAAGTCATTTGCGCCGGGTGCAAGATAGAGCCCATAGTGATGATTACTTAGTGTGTTAATAAATGCTTTATTAACATGTATTTATGCTGTAATTCAGGGTTAATTTGGGTAGTTATAAAGCATTTGGTAGTGGTCAGTCAACTATTTGTGAGCTCATCTAAAGTGAGGACTATTCATGCCTTGTAAAGCATTTATAAAGGAGATTTAAATGCTGTTAAATATTTCTATGATCTGTATCACTGTGTTGTGTTTGTTACATTTTACTGTTTAGAAGATTAATGAGCCTTTAAAGCTCCTTTATAAGTGCTTTACAAGGCATGAATAGTCCTCACTTTAGATGAGTTCACAAACTTAACAGACCACTACTAAATGCTTTATAACTACCTGTATTTACTACATTTACTTACACTTTCTAAGTGATCTTATGAATGACTGACAACTCTTAAATAACTGGTTTGTAAATAAATACTATTCTTCATTTAGAAATTATTAATTGATCATTAACAAAGTATGAAAAAAACAATTATTAAACACATAATAGATGTTTATAAATCAAGAAAAAAAGCATTTATAGCTTTATTTATAAACTGCTTATTAATGTCTATTAATGCTTTATGAATGATGAATTAACTGTTTACTCATGCTTAATAAATGATCAATAGCATGCAGTTATTATAAAGTGTTACCATACATTTAAATGATAATCAATTTAAGACAGACAGTTTCTGCAGGTGAAAACAGTTAACTCAAGTTTTAATTTCTTGAAATTTTACAGTAACAAACTGTAGATTACAGTAAATAACAGTACAATTAAGAGTGAATTACTGGCATCAGTGCTACCAGTATTTTACTGTAAAAAAGCCTGGTAAGGTCTGACAGTATACACTGTTAGACCTTACCAGGTTTTTTACAGTAAAATACTGGCAACAGGCCAAATTCTTACACTATCATACCATTTTCCATTAAAACAATAATATACCATATAAACAAAAGTAGCCTACAGGAATATACTGTGAATTAACAGCTCTCAAAGTCGACACTCAGAGACTGTGTTCATAATCACACCCTATACCCTCATTCACTATTCCCTACATTAGTTCACTAATATAGTCCACTTGAATGAAAAGAAGTGAGTGAATTGAGACACTGATGAACACCTGATAAGCAGAATCACTGAAGGACAGAGAAACAAGAACTGAAAAAGAGAAACACAAGATCTACAACTGACTTCCAGACACACAGAGTGTGAAAACAGTTTACAAACCAGTTTAACATTATTTGTTTCAGACATGTACAAAAGTTCTTGTTGAGAATTTAATTAATAATAAAGTTTGTTGTCACCATAATGGAGATCAGTGTTTGCTTTAGTAGGTCTCTTGTCCCTGGACTTATTACCTTCATATCTCCTGACTGCTGTAACAGTGAGTTTTAAAACGCATTTGTTGTAGCAAGACAAAGTCAAGAGGAAATTGGTCTGATGTTATTAGCTTTTACGATGATGTTGTAATCATTCTGAATGTGTCTGATTTTCAATTCTTTCCTGTATATACTCTTTAAATATGTGGGTATATAATATGAAACTTATATTAAGTTATGGGTGTAAAATAAAGCTGTGAATCTACAACCTGAAATCAATATGTTGGTTAATCATGTCTTCTAAATAACATTGTAATCATATAAAACATTAAAATAATATCATGCTTGAGTCGGACACACAGACATCAACAATTATAATATTCATCTCAACAATGGTAACATTCAAAAGTTTCATGCAGCAGAGCATGCTGGGTTCCAGGATAGATAAAACG
>JAQIUQ010001042.1:0-68542 GCA_030378365.1 Hybognathus amarus | reverse complement strand
GCTGAAGGCGGAGCAGTTTGACCAATCAGATGCAAGGGGGGGTCTCAGCATCCATAGACATCACGCCCTATTGACCGCTACTGCCTATTGGCACGGACGAGAATTGGAGCCGGTCATCCGTTCCGCTCAGTGTAATCTGAATGGCAGGTGAAATGGGCTGTCAGCGCATTAAATTAATCATATCTCAGGCCCTGTTTACACGAGAACGCTCGTGGGTGAAAACGTAAAAATATTTTATCGGATGTGCCTTTCGTTTACACGGCGACGGCGTTTTGAGGCTTAAAAATGCAAAAAAGTGAAACCACCCTCCAGAGTGGAAATCTTAAAACGCTCCTCCGTCGCGTGTTACCGTGTAAACGGTAAAACGCAAAAGTCTGCTTGACAGTGAAGGTTGTACGCAGGCGCATGGACTTTGTTGTTATAGTATGCACTCCTAGCCGCCTGAAGTGCATACTACATTGAATTTCACAGACTTTTGCGTCACCATTTGCACACGAATTTCCCACACAAAACGCTCGTCTAAACGCAGAATAAAAAGTGATGACGCAACGCTACTTTTGCGTTTTCTCTTCAGAATCGTTTCCGTGTAAACATAGCCTCACTGAATACTGAACTGATTTTCACGCGGTTTCTTTTGCTGCAAAGGTCATTCATGTAGCTATGATACAGGATACCTGGTTTGGCGTATTTTAATATCCATAGTAGGTTTAACAGTAATATAATATTCTGATATAGCCTAAGATATAAAGTGACCAGACACAATATGTGTGATGAAGGATATCATGTATTATAAATCACACATTATAATTATAATAAAGAAGCAGAAACAGATAGTTACAGAAAATTAAGATATTTTAATAAGTTGAAGAAACAATTTATGATTTGTGACACGCACATACCATAGACTGTAATAAATATGGACAAAGCGTCTGTGACGTCACCCATAGACTCTCTGAAGAACGTGTTTGAGGCTGTTTATGGGGGTATGGGCAGCGCCATACTGGAAAACTTGAGAAATACAAAATACAAAAGTTTCAGAAATGATACAGAGGTGGTATAATGTGTTGTGTCAGATCATGGCCGAGACGTCAAATTCACTCTGCCCAGCCCGTTATCAGCTGTCAATCAAAGTTAACTGACCGCCCTTATTTGTCATACGTTTTATATCTCAATATGATCTAAACTAACGAGTTAGAAAAAAATTCACCCCCCTCACAGTTGTCAGGCACGCGGAACATATTGAAGATTACAATAAAAGTCCATGGGACCAAACTGGAAACATATGAATTTATGCTGTGAAAACGGACATCTATGGATATTTGCTCCCTTTTGGGACCGGCCTCTAGCGGATTTGAGATGTATTGCAGTTTATCGCACTTCCGGGTAGGCTTCAGCTTTCAGATTAGAATGTTGCCGCTTGGCACATACACCCGAACAGACACACTAAGGCCTCGTTTACACTGCATGGTTCAAGTGACCTAAATCCGATTTTTTCCACTCATGTGGCACAGATCGGATATGACCAGTGAACGTGTAAGCAGGAAAAAAAACGCATGGATTCCGATTTTCTCAGATCGGATGCAGGCCTCATACATATGTGGTATTAAATCGGATATGAATCGTATACGTGCATTTGCGTGTGCCATGTAAGCAGACAAATTGGATATTCCCCAGTAAATGCGAGTCGTCCGTCATTGAAAATACCGCGATTACAGGCGCGATGGAAGAAAGGATACACACAGCGGAGCAATGCAGAGGTTTCATGTCTTTTGAGTGTTTGGGGCGAAGAGTGCAGGCAAAAATGCTGGGTTGTTTCAGAAATAAATCCTTATTTGAAGACATTTAACGAGATATGAGGCATTGTTTTAAGTGCTCGTGGCTACAGTGCCTCTCCTCTCCTCTTTTTTCTCCGCCGTACTGAGACCAATGTTTTGATGACTTTTCAAGATATTGTGGAAAGAAAACACTGGATAATTTTATTCACATCTGTATCTATTGCATTTCGTGCTGTTTTACTTAATTTCCCGGGTCAAAAGGTCTACATTTGGTAGTTTCAGCAGTGTATAGTGTAAATGCAAAAATCGGATATGGGTCACTTTTAAAAGATGATGTAAGCAGGTCATCAAAAAAATCGGATTTGGGCATCAAGATCTGCAATGTAAATGCAGCCTAACAGACACACACACACACACACACACACACCTCTCTCTCTCTCTCTCTCTCTCTCTCTCTTCCTCTCTCTGTCTCGCTCAAACACACACACACACACACACACACACACACAGAACGCAGCCACCGAATCCACCGAACACAGCAACCTGTAATAAAAATTGAGAAGAAGATTTTCAACGTGTTTTCATCAGTAATTTCTAAAAATTTAATTCGGACAACATTAAGCCTATACCTATTTTATTGTATGTGGATGTGGGAGGGAAAAATGTCAAGACTAAAGCCCTATTCGGATTAACTTAACAAGGGTAGATGGAGTAAGTTAATAATGTAATTTTACCACAGGACTTCTGTAATATCAATAGCCAAATTGCATGTGATAAGATATAGGTTATCAATAAAACTAGAAGTTGGAGGGGTAACTCGCACATCGCTGTCATGCGTGTATTACATTCCTGATATCATGTGCAAACACAAAAAACCTATACAACAGGGCAGTTGAATGCTTATCTGATAACCTAGAAGCTCTTGTAGTTATTACTTTAACAGTTACCCAACCTCTCCATGCCGGGTGAACACCGGCTGATGCAGTAAACAACATTTCACAACGATTTCAGTACACTTATAGCAAATATCATTGCTCCTGCTCGATTATCAGGTGATATTCTATTCACGAATTACAACCAATAGTACGGTAATGTTAAGACTTACTTGTGAAAATCCCTATTTTCGGTGGTCAATTAGAACAGGAAAATGCTCCACAATGCTCTGGCATCTCATCTGCTGCCACGCAACGAACTAGGAATACGACCGGTTCAAGATGGCGGCCGGATTTCTCGGTTTCCAGCGGCTAATAGGGTATCTAGTCTCTATATGATATCTATGTCAGCACCGCCCATGTGTGCAAATCAAATATCAAATCCATAAATCTATTTGTAAACCACAAACAAAAAATGAAAAATTTAGCCAAAATATAATTTTTCATTTTTTAAACTAAACAAAAAATCGAATAAACCACCTGGTTTTCATTTCTTGTTATTCCAAACTGGAAATTTTTCCAAACTGGAAATCAAATGACCAAAAGATACACGGACCGTGTACTTTTCCGTTCATTCATTATTCTATAGCGGAATGAAAGATGACATTTAAAAAAGGGTTCAGCTTGGTTTTTTGTTTTAAAGAAAAAAAAAACCCCGAAATGGCTGTATTTTGTTTTCCAAATGTATTGTTGTCATCAAATAATAGTATTAGAAAATTGGACGACATTTCCGATCGTTTTTTAATTTGTAATATTTATGTTCGATATTCTCCCCACCACTTTTTAAAACATTTTCGCGGCATGGATGTACGTACAAACTAATAAAACATCTCCAGTTAACAATTAGACCATTCAGTTTGTTCGTTTGTCAAATTAGAGTCGTTCTAGCGCTGAAATGTGTTGTGTCATCACGGTCAGAGTATATTCTGGCAAACTGTTTGCCAATCACGTCTAGCAATCGGCAAAGGAATCTGTGGTGCACGCCATTTACCAACAAGTGATGGGTAATTCGCAAAAGCACAATGCTATTTTCTGTTTTCCCAGCACGATCCCATCCCAGATAGCACAAGTCTATTTGAGGAGTTCTTTTCCAAACACTATAAATCCATTTCAATAGTTTTCAGAAAAATTTAATTTTTTGCCTAGACCCACACATTTTGTGAATATTCAAATTATCCTGTTAAAATGTTTTATTGGTTCAGTCGGAACTTGTTGAACATTATTATTAAATTATTATTAAATTATTAATATTATTAAATAAAACAACAATATTGTTTATGATAAATTAAAAGTATTTTTTTTTCAAAACCCTATAAATTCATCCATTTTTTTAAATGTATGGTTTGTCTTTAAAAGAAAAGAAAAGAAAAAAACAAGAGAACATGCAACATATAATCAGGGGCTCATACTATAAATTAATATAAAGAATTTTTTTTTAAATTTAGTAAAACAACCTGACAAAATTAATAATAGTAATGTTATGTAAAGTTATTTAGTAATACATTCAGAGTCATTTTTAGTAAAGTGTCAAACCTGTAACAAGTAGTACCAATTTGTCAACAACATGCATGGAAAAACTGATTATTAAAAATTATCTATAATGATAACGATATTCAAAAGTAGGGATGTGCACCCCTCCACCACATGCACACACAGATAGGCTACAAAGCATGTGGTGGAGGGGTGCACATCCCTACTTTTGAATATCGTTATCATTATAGATAATTTTTAATAATCAGTTTTTCCATGCATGTTGTTGACAAATTGGTACTACTTGTTACAGGTTTGACACTTTACTAAAAATGACTCTGAATGTATTACTAAATAACTTTACATAACATTACTATTATTAATTTTGTCAGGTTGTTTTACTAAATTTAAAAAAAAATTCTTTATATTAATTTATAGTATGAGCCCCTGATTATATGTTGCATGTTCTCTTGTTTTTTTCTTTTCTTTTCTTTTAAAGACAAACCATACATTTAAAAAAATGGATGAATTTATAGGGTTTTGAAAAAAAAATACTTTTAATTTATCATAAACAATATTGTTGTTTTATTTAATAATATTAATAATTTAATAATAATTTAATAATAATGTTCAACAAGTTCCGACTGAACCAATAAAACATTTTAACAGGATAATTTGAATATTCACAAAATGTGTGGGTCTAGGCAAAAAATTAAATTTTTCTGAAAACTATTGAAATGGATTTATAGTGTTTGGAAAAGAACTCCTCAAATAGACTTGTGCTATCTGGGATGGGATCGTGCTGGGAAAACAGAAAATAGCATTGTGCTTTTGCGAATTACCCATCACTTGTTGGTAAATGGCGTGCACCACAGATTCCTTTGCCGATTGCTAGACGTGATTGGCAAACAGTTTGCCAGAATATACTCTGACCGTGATGACACAACACATTTCAGCGCTAGAACGACTCTAATTTGACAAACGAACAAACTGAATGGTCTAATTGTTAACTGGAGATGTTTTATTAGTTTGTACGTACATCCATGCCGCGAAAATGTTTTAAAAAGTGGTGGGGAGAATATCGAACATAAATATTACAAATTAAAAAACGATCGGAAATGTCGTCCAATTTTCTAATACTATTATTTGATGACAACAATACATTTGGAAAACAAAATACAGCCATTTCGGGGTTTTTTTTTTCTTTAAAACAAAAAACCAAGCTGAACCCTTTTTTAAATGTCATCTTTCATTCCGCTATAGAATAATGAATGAACGGAAAAGTACACGGTCCGTGTATCTTTTGGTCATTTGATTTCCAGTTTGGAAAAATTTCCAGTTTGGAATAACAAGAAATGAAAACCAGGTGGTTTATTCGATTTTTTGTTTAGTTTAAAAAATGAAAAATTATATTTTGGCTAAATTTTTCATTTTTTGTTTGTGGTTTACAAATAGATTTATGGATTTGATATTTGATTTGCACACATGGGCGGTGCTGACATAGATATCATATAGAGACTAGATACCCTATTAGCCGCTGGAAACCGAGAAATCCGGCCGCCATCTTGAACCGGTCGTATTCCTAGTTCGTTGCGTGGCAGCAGATGAGATGCCAGAGCATTGTGGAGCATTTTCCTGTTCTAATTGACCACCGAAAATAGGGATTTTCACAAGTAAGTCTTAACATTACCGTACTATTGGTTGTAATTCGTGAATAGAATATCACCTGATAATCGAGCAGGAGCAATGATATTTGCTATAAGTGTACTGAAATCGTTGTGAAATGTTGTTTACTGCATCAGCCGGTGTTCACCCGGCATGGAGAGGTTGGGTAACTGTTAAAGTAATAACTACAAGAGCTTCTAGGTTATCAGATAAGCATTCAACTGCCCTGTTGTATAGGTTTTTTGTGTTTGCACATGATATCAGGAATGTAATACACGCATGACAGCGATGTGCGAGTTACCCCTCCAACTTCTAGTTTTATTGATAACCTATATCTTATCACATGCAATTTGGCTATTGATATTACAGAAGTCCTGTGGTAAAATTACATTATTAACTTACTCCATCTACCCTTGTTAAGTTAATCCGAATAGGGCTTTAGTCTTGACATTTTTCCCTCCCACATCCACATACAATAAAATAGGTATAGGCTTAATGTTGTCCGAATTAAATTTTTAGAAATTACTGATGAAAACACGTTGAAAATCTTCTTCTCAATTTTTATTACAGGTTGCTGTGTTCGGTGGATTCGGTGGCTGCGTTCTGTGTGTGTGTGTGTGTGTGTGTGTGTGTGTTTGAGCGAGACAGAGAGAGGAAGAGAGAGAGAGAGAGAGAGAGAGAGAGAGAGTGTGTGTGTGTGTGTGTGTGTGTGTGTCTGTTAGGCTGCATTTACATTGCAGATCTTGATGCCCAAATCCGATTTTTTTGATGACCTGCTTACATCATCTTTTAAAAGTGACCCATATCCGATTTTTGCATTTACACTATACACTGCTGAAACTACCAAATGTAGACCTTTTGACCCGGGAAATTAAGTAAAACAGCACGAAATGCAATAGATACAGATGTGAATAAAATTATCCAGTGTTTTCTTTCCACAATATCTTGAAAAGTCATCAAAACATTGGTCTCGTACGGCGGAGAAAAAAGAGGAGAGGAGAGGCACTGTAGCCACGAGCACTTAAAACAATGCCTCATATCTCGTTAAATGTCTTCAAATAAGGATTTATTTCTGAAACAACCCAGCATTTTTGCCTGCACTCTTCGCCCCAAACACTCAAAAGACATGAAACCTCTGCATTGCTCCACTGTGTGTATCCTTTCTTCCATCGCGCCTGTAATCGCGGTATTTTCAATGACGGACGACTCGCATTTACTGGGGAATATCCAATTTGTCTGCTTACATGGCACACGCAAATGCACGTATACGATTCATATCCGATTTAATACCACATATGTATGAGGCCTGCATCCGATCTGAGAAAATCGGAATCCATGCGTTTTTTTTCCTGCTTACACGTTCACTGGTCATATCCGATCTGTGCCACATGAGTGGAAAAAATCGGATTTAGGTCACTTGAACCATGCAGTGTAAACGAGGCCTTAGTGTGTCTGTTCGGGTGTATGTGCCAAGCGGCAACATTCTAATCTGAAAGCTGAAGCCTACCCGGAAGTGCGATAAACTGCAATACATCTCAAATCCGCTAGAGGCCGGTCCCAAAAGGGAGCAAATATCCATAGATGTCCGTTTTCACAGCATAAATTCATATGTTTCCAGTTTGGTCCCATGGACTTTTATTGTAATCTTCAATATGTTCCGCGTGCCTGACAACTGTGAGGGGGGTGAATTTTTTTCTAACTCGTTAGTTTAGATCATATTGAGATATAAAACGTATGACAAATAAGGGCGGTCAGTTAACTTTGATTGACAGCTGATAACGGGCTGGGCAGAGTGAATTTGACGTCTCGGCCATGATCTGACACAACACATTATACCACCTCTGTATCATTTCTGAAACTTTTGTATTTTGTATTTCTCAAGTTTTCCAGTATGGCACTGCCCATACCCCCATAAACAGCCTCAAACACGTTCTTCAGAGAGTCTATGGGTGACGTCACAGACGCTTTGTCCATATTTATTACAGTCTATGGTATGTGCGTGTCACAAATCATAAATTGTTTCTTCAACTTATTAAAATATCTTAATTTTCTGTAACTATCTGTTTCTGCTTCTTTATTATAATTATAATGTGTGATTTATAATACATGATATCCTTCATCACACATATTGTGTCTGGTCACTTTATATCTTAGGCTATATCAGAATATTATATTACTGTTAAACCTACTATGGATATTAAAATACGCCAAACCAGGTATCCTGTATCATAGCTACATGAATGACCTTTGCAGCAAAAGAAACCGCGTGAAAATCAGTTCAGTATTCAGTGAGGCTATGTTTACACGGAAACGATTCTGAAGAGAAAACGCAAAAGTAGCGTTGCGTCATCACTTTTTATTCTGCGTTTAGACGAGCGTTTTGTGTGGGAAATTCGTGTGCAAATGGTGACGCAAAAGTCTGTGAAATTCAATGTAGTATGCACTTCAGGCGGCTAGGAGTGCATACTATAACAACAAAGTCCATGCGCCTGCGTACAACCTTCACTGTCAAGCAGACTTTTGCGTTTTACCGTTTACACGGTAACGCGAACGGAGGAGCGTTTTAAGATTTCCACTCTGGAGGGTGGTTTCACTTTTTTGCATTTTTAAGCCTCAAAACGCCGTCGCCGTGTAAACGAAAGGCACATCCGATAAAATATTTTTACGTTTTCACCCACGAGCGTTCTCGTGTAAACAGGGCCTGAGATATGATTAATTTAATGCGCTGACAGCCCATTTCACCTGCCATTCAGATTACACTGAGCGGAACGGATGACCGGCTCCAATTCTCGTCCGTGCCAATAGGCAGTAGCGGTCGATCAGGGCGTGATGTCTATGGATGCTGAGACCCCCCCTTGCATCTGATTGGTCAAACTGCTCCGCCTTCAGCACGATCTTTCTGTCAGGCAGAATAAGAGTCACGAGTAGGGTTGCCAACCGTTCCTGTTACGTGCAGAGGAACGAAGGCAAAGGTGAGGATCTAAATGCAGGAGACATTTAATGAAATGAAAATAAATACAAACTAATCAGAACAAAGGAACAAAACCACGAGGGAACGAAAGCAACCATAACCTGTACAACAACTGACAAAGGAACAAGTGAAACACAAGGGCTATAAATACACAGACAAACAGGCTAAACAAGGTAACAAGGGGGTGGGGCAAATCAGAAACACCTGGGGAGACTAATCAAAAACGGGAAACAGCTGAACATAAAAGGACAGGGAAGCACAAACATGAATCGTGACATAGCCCTCCCCCAAAGAGCGGCTTCCAGACGCTCAAAAACAAAAACCCCAAAACTGTCCAGGTGGGAGGTGGAGCGGAGGCGGATCTGGAGGGCGGGATGGAGGGCCAGGTCCTTGCAAGGGAACGGGATCAGGAGGCAGCAAAGGCGGGCCTGGGCCATAGAGCGTGGCCGGAGTAGGAGGAGGCCAAGGCCAGGGTGGAGCAGGACGAGGCGAAGGCCAGGGCGGAGCAGGACAAGCGCGAAGACCTGGGCGGAGCAGGACGAGGCGAGGGCCAGGGCGGAGCAGGACGAGGCGAGGGCGTCCAGGGCGGTGCAGACTGTGGGCGTGGCCAGGGCAGAGCAGGCTGTGGACGTGGCCAGGGCGGAGCTGTCGACCCTCGGGCGGCCACGGCGGTGAAGACCCCTCGGGCGGCCAGCGGCGGTGAAGACCCTTTCAGGAGGCCACGGCGGTGAAGACCTTTCAGGAGGCCACGGCGGTGAATACTTTTCAGGATGCCACGGCGGTGAGGACCCCTCAGGCGGCCATGGCGGTGAAGACCTTTCAGGAGGCCACGGCGGTGAAGACCTCTCAGGAGGCCACGGCGGTGAGGACCCCTCAGGCGGCCATGGCGGAGACCTACTGCCCCCCCCCAAAATTTTCTTGGGGGTAGCTACTGGGACATAGGCTGGAGCAGGCGCCGGCTCAGAAACAGTCTCTGGCTGGACGTGGCTGACGTGAAGCCCAGGCTCAGCGTGGCTGACGTGAGCCAGGCTCTGGAAGCTCTGCTGAGACGTGACCAGGCTCTGGAAGCTCTGCTGAGACGTGACCAGGCTCTGGAAGCTCTGCTGAGACGTGACCAGGCTCTGGAAGCTCTGCTGAGACGTGACCAGGCTCTGGAAGCTCTGCTGAGACGTGACCAGGCTCTGGAAGCTCTGCTGAGACGTGACCAGGCTCTGGAAGCTCTGCTGAGACGTGACCAGGCTCTGGAAGCTCTGCTGAGACGTGACGAGGCTCTGGAAGCTCTGCTGAGACGTGACGAGGCTCTGGAAGCTCTGCGGAGACGTGACGAGGCTCGGAAGCTCTGCGGAGACGTGACGAGGCTCGGGAAGCTCTGCTGAGACCTGACGAGGTTCTGGAAGCTCGAACCCTGGAAGACGGGACCCTGGAATGACGGTCTTCTCGGCCCTCCTTACTGACATCAGCGGCAGCTGTGCCACGGTGGACCTCAGTCCTGGACACCCATAGACCGATGCCATGGCTAGCTTGATGGTTGAAGAGATGAGAAGATTCTCAGGAAGTGCGGTTGTGGTAACATTTCCCTCCACCTTCCCTACAGTGAAGTGGGATCCACAAAACTCCAAGACAAAGTCAATATACTGTGGTAAGATCCAGCTGGGGTCTTCCTCCAGGTAAATTTGAGCTAATGTCCTGGTCTAGTCCACTCCAGAAACAGTCCTTTAGCATAACCTCATCACCAGGAACGAGGTGACTATAACAAAGAAACTCCTCCACATAATCCTCAATGCTGCGATTATCCTGATAAAATCGTGCAAAGTTTGCTCAGTGGGCTCTGGCTACTACCTGCTAGATCCATGTGTAGGTCAGTTGTTCTGTTACGTGCAGAGGAACGAAGGCAAAGGTGAGGATCTAAATGCAGGAGACATTTAATGAAATGAAAATAAATACAAACTAATCAGAACAAAGGAACAAAACCACGAGGAACGAAAGCAACCATAACCTGTACAACAACTGACAAAGGAACAAGTGAAACACAAGGGCTATAAATACACAGACAAACAGGCTAAACAAGGTAACAAGGGGTGGGGCAAATCAGGAAACACCTGGGGAGACTATCAAAACGGGAAACAGCTGAACATAAAAGGACAGGGAAGCACAAACATGAATCGTGACAGTTCCGTATAATACAGAATCGTTCCGTAATTGACACATAAAAGTCTTGTTCCATATTGAACTGATACGGAATGCACTTTGTTCCGTATTTTGAGAATCAGTTCAGTGCATATCCATGACAGACACATAGCTTCTAATATGTCAGACAGACTATGAATAAACGGAAGTTGAATGATGACGACCTGCAATAATGGAAAATTCGGGCACTTGGCGCCCCCTTGGCAGGCTCTGATGTGTAATGACGTAGAGTTGTCTCATTGGTTCGTACGATCAGAGGTGCCAGCGTCATTGGATATGAAGTTGCGGGCCGACATAGATATACGCAGCATAGATACATGGCTGCGCAGCTGTAAATGCACTTTATATAGGCTTCAGTAAATCGAGGAAAATGAGTTTCCGAAGACATTTGTAGGCTATGATAAGAAAAACTACTAAATTATTATATTTTTTTTTTGCACTTTCTAGAATTCTAGAAGTCTTAAATCTATTGAAAAATAAACTGTTTATTTTTCTTAAAAGCAGTCTAAGCCGATGAGTTTTGAATGTTATACATTGTATTTGTTGAAATTAAAAATATAATGTATTATAAACTAAACAAATCCATGGTTCATTGCTGGCAAAATGATCATGATAGCCTTTATATATCTAGCCTATGTAGTACAGTCATTAATTAGGCATACTTTGCTATTCTATAAATACAGGCCTTATAAGTTGCATTATAATATGCCATAATGTATGAATTTCAGGGGTCATTTCTTCTGTGCATTTTTGTGCAGTGCAAATAGTTCAGTTGAATAAAAAGGAAGTGAAAATACAAATCAATAATAGACTGAACTGTAGGCCTACCATGATAAAATATGTCTGTAACATTTACCACTCTCTTCTTTTATTTACATCAGAAGGTGTGTGTGACACATGTACAGTATACGCATAAATAATTTTGAAAATTGAATAGAAATAAAGTTTATATTTATAAATGTAAGAATTGCCTACTCAGTTCACATGAAAAGAACGAAACAGAAAAAAGAGAAACTAGAATCAGTGAACGTACTTACAAAATTAGCAGGGTTTGGGATTAATTAAAATCATTTCAGTTGAAGAGCATGGCATACCTTTAAAATGTTTTTAGTTTTATTATAAAACAAATAAAATTTTATTACATCTGAATCAGTCGATGTTTCTCTTGAGTTCTTATAATGTTAGTTTGAGAAAGCCAGATATTTAAACATTACTATTATGTGAAATTGACTCTGCCAAGAACTTTTAATGCTTCACAAAACTCTGCTCAGACCTTCAGATTGGTCTGACTTGCTTATATCTTTCTAACTGGTTAGACTTACCCAAATTGACTTGCGTTGTCTGAGCAATGAAGGCGTAATACTTCATGCTGTCCACTAGAGGGGGTGACAGGATAGTAAGTCTTTCTACCCTTTGCCTGTTTGCATCAGTTTAAATGACAAATAAAAGCATAAATTGCATTCATTATAAATAGGCCATATCTTTGTATGAGAACAAGCTTTAAATTTCAAGCTGTACAACTATTTAAAACTCTGAACCCTACTTCTAAAGTTTGCCACTCTTCTTTTTCTTCAATTTCTTTTAAGATATTGTTAGTTTTTGCATTTCGTCCAATTTGTTTTAACTCTGCAAATTTATTTTCCTTTCAAGGCTTTAGGTCTACAAGTTAGTCTACTTTTTGCCTGGCTTGCCATACTGCCCAGAATAAACTATATTTTCATCTACTCTATCTATCTATCTATCTATCTCATCTATCTATCTATCTATCTATCTATCTATCTATCTACTCTATCTATCTATCTATCATTCTATCTATCTATCTATCTATTATCTATCTATCTATCTATCTATCTATCTATCTATCTATCTATCTATTTATTTATCCATCTATCTATTTATCTGATTCATTTATCTATTTATCTATCTATCTATCTATCTATTGGGACTAACTATACGAAAAACTTGAATGCAAACATTTATGCACAAATATATCTTAAATAACAGTTAGTCTGCTATATTTCACAAAGAAAGCCCATTTGTGCGTTATACAAGAAGGATATTCTTAATTTTAGCCTACTGTCAAATTAGCTGTCTTAAAAATCCGGATTGATCCTTCTTCCAGACGCCTCCCGGTGCTATTTGTATTGGAATTGTGCAATCACAGATTATGAACAGATGCTTTACACAACAAGGATATATTCCCATTGGGTTGTTGGGTTTTCATGTTTTATTGGAACTTTAGACATAATGATTTTTACACTGTACAAACTGTGTTATCCCTAACTCTAATGTAATTGAACTGTAAAATAGGTCCGTAACATTAGATGTCCATAGATGACCTTCCCATAACAATCTATTATTGGTTTGTATTTTCACTTCCCTTTTATTCAAAGAGACTGAACTATTTGCACTACATTTATCAATGGGAAAATACATCATGCTAAAATAATCTGTCATATGTAGGCCTACTGTGGCTCGCTTGCATGTCGCAGCAGCAATCGAGTTACCTGACCAGCAACATATTTCTGCTTCAAATATTGTGTGTAGTTAACAGTGAGTGGTGGTTTCAGACATTATTTTTATTAAAGTGCGTTGCCTGCACTCGTGACTCTCATTCTGCCTGACAGAAACAAAGCTCATACTGAAGGCGGAGTGGTTCTACCAATCAGATAAAATGGCGCTTCAGCACCACCTACACGCGCAAATGAAATATCAAATCCATAAACCAATATGTAAACCAGAAACAAAAAAAGAAAAATCAAGCCAAAATCAAATTTTTCTTTAAAAAAACAAAACAAAAAAAACAACGAATAAACCAGCTGGTTTTCATTTCTCATTATACTATTCCAAACAGGAAATCAAATGACCAAATGACCCGTGTATCTTTTGGTCATTTGATTTCCTGTTTGGAATGGGATAACGACAAATGAAAAACAGCTTGTTTATACGTTTTTTTGGCTTAGATTAAAAAACGTTTAAAAAAAGTTTAAAAAAAGATTTTGGCTCTATTTTTCATTTGTGGTTTACAAATCAGTTTATGGATTCTGATATTTAATTTGCGCGCGTGGGCGGTGCTGAAACGCCCCTTTCATCTGACTGGTCAAACCGCTCCGCCTTCAGTACAAGCTTTTCTTTCTGTCAGGCAGAATAAGAGTCACGAGTGCGGCACTGACAAATGCACTTTAATAAAATAATGTCTGAAACCACCACTCACTGTTAACTACACACAATATTTGAAGCAGAAATATGTTGCTGGTCATGTAACTCGTGCTGCCTGCGACTTGCAAGCGAGCCACAGTAGGCCTACATATGACAGATTATTATAGCATGTAGTTCAGTCTTTGAATAAAAGGGAAGTGAAAATATAAATCAATAATATATTGAACTGTAGATGTCCGTAGATGACCTTGTAGGAAACTTTTCTTTCCTTGTATAAAAGTTAGCAACTGAGGAGACCAGGAGACAATTGACGTTTTCCAAGCAGAAGTTGTTTATTGCTGGTAGCTGCAGTCACGTCAACATCGTCTGATGTAAAAGAACCTTACATTCTGATTTACACATTTCAAAGAGGGAGGGATTACATGAGGCTGGAGACACAGAGACAAAGCAAATGCTAATGCATGTGACCCTGGAGCCCTCCAAGGCAAATGGTCTCAGAGCAGGTGAAAACTTCAAAAAAGAATTTTCACACGAAGAAAAGAGAAACAGGAAAGATAAACTTTCCCGTGTGGTCAAAGGACAGTCAGGAGTGTCATGCTGGGAACTCCTACTGTTTTCAAAGATCTAGAGACTTTCTCCATTTAAAACATCAAATTAAACATTTTTGTAAAATTTGTAATCCCACAACCTTTTCACATAATGGTTACATTATAGTTAGGGGATGACACAGTTTGTATAGTGAAAAAATCATTATGTCTAAAGTTCCAATAAAACATGAAAACCTAACAACCCAATGGGAATATTTCCTTGTTGTGTACAACATCTGTTCATAATCTGTGATTACACAATTCCAATACAAATAGCACAGGGAGGTGTCTGGAAGAGGCGTGCAATGATCAATCCAAATTTTTAAGACCGCTAATTTGACAGTAGGCTAAAATTCAGAATATCTTTCTCGTATAATGCACAAATGGGCTTCCTTTGTGAAATATAGCAGACCACAGAGAGAGAAACAGACAGAGAGACAGACAGACAGATAGATAGATAAATTCTGCCATGGCAAAAAGCAAGCTATCTTATAGGCGAAAGCCTTGAAAGAAAAAACAAAGAGTGTTTGTTGTTGAATCATATTTTTTCTAGTACATCGTAAAAAATAGAGCTCATGACAAATAAAAGTTCCAGATGGACAAATATTAAATACAAAAACTAACAATATCTTAAAAGAAACTAGAGAGTGGCACACTTTAATGTAGTTTTAAATAGTACTTGAAACTTTAGAAGAAACTTTAAAAGTAAAGAAACTTTAGTACTTTACTTGAAATGTAAAGCTTGTTCTCATACATAGATTTGGCCTATTTGTGATGAATAAAATGTATGCTTATATTTGTCATTTAAACTGATGCAAACAGGAAAAGGGCAAGAGACTTATTATCCTGTTGCCCCCTCTCAGTAGACAGCATGAAGTATTACGCCTTCATTGCTCAGACTATGCAAGTCAGTTTGGGAAAGTAAGTCTGACCAGTTAGAAAAGATATAAGTGATTCAGACCAGTCTGAAGGTCTGAGCAGAGTTTTGTGAAGCATTAAAAGTTCTAGGTGGAGTCAATTTCTCATAATAATATTAATGTTTAAATATCTGGCTTTCTTAAGCTAGCATAATAAGAACTCAAGAGAAACATTGACTGATTCAGATGTAATAAAATTGTTTTAGTTTTATAATAAAACTAAAAACATTTTAAAGGTATGGCGTGCTCTTCAACTGACATGTATTTAAATAATGCCAAGCCCTGCTAATTTTGTAAGTACGTTCTGTACATTTACTGATTGCTTCTCTCATTTATGTCTCGTTCTTTTCATGTGAACTGAGTAGGCTACACATGCTAACATTTATAAATATAAACTTTTTTTTCTATTTAATTTTAAAAATCATTTAGGCCTATACTGTACATGTGTCACACACACCTTCTGATGTAAATAAAAGAAGCGAGTGGTAAATGTTACGGACATATTTTATCATGGTACAGTTCAGTCTATTATTGCTTTTTATTTCCACTTCCCCTTTATTCAAATAGACTGAACTATTTGCACTGTATTTATCAATGGGAAATACATCATGCTAAAATTATATGTCATATGTAGGCAACATAAAATTATATGTTATATGTCTCACTTGCAAGTCACAGCAGCACGAGTTACGTGACTAGCAACATATTTCTGCTTCAAATATTGTGCATAGTTAACAGTGAATGCTGGTTTCAGACATTATCTTATTAAAGTGCATTTGTCAGTGCTGCACTCGTGACTGAAAGAGGAGCGGTTTGACCAATCAGATGAAAGGGGCGCTTCAGCGCCGCCCACATGTGCAAATGAAATATCAAATCCATAAACCACAAATGAAAAATCTTTTTTTTAAACTAAAACATAAATAAAATAAATAAACGAGCTGGTTTTCATTTCTAGTTATTCCATTCCAAACAGGAAATCAAATGACAAAAAGATACACCATAAGCAAACACAGATCAATGACCGATATCCGTATCAGTAACTATAATCCAAACATGCTTTTGCCTATTATCCTTTTTCCACAGGACATCAACTCCTCCCAATTTCCCAAAAGCATGTTTCTTAAATAATTCTGGGAAAATGTGAAAATGTTGAAATCTTAAAACCAAACTATAAATATATGTAAAAATCCAATTAAATTGCATGATTTAAACAAAAGATGAATGAACAGTTTACTTTTTATTCACTGAAGTCACCATATATGATGTTATTAAAGTGTAGTTTCCACATTGATAAAAGGAGGTTATTCTGAATCAAAAATGAGATTACTGCAAATTAAAAATAAGAACAACAACAACAAAAAACTTCTCTATCATTACAGGTTTTACATTATCTGCAAACTGTAAATTTCAGTATGAATAGGGGAGAAACACTGATTTTTGATAGTGAAGGCAACTCCCCTGCAAGGTCAGACTGGTAAACATACAAAAGGTCACAAAAGGCACCATGGATGTTGCCACAATTGCCTACTATGATGCAACTCTGCCTCGTGGGCAACAGTTTACTGTGAACAATGTCAACATCATCTGGGGAGGAGGCCTAAAGACTGTAAGAGTCTCTTTTCAAATTAACTTTCCAATCAAAACTAAATATCCAAGTGCACATGAGATACAGTGATGCATTGTATAGGCTAAGACAAACAAGTAAACATGTGCAAACATGTCGCATAGCATATTATTTTTCTTTTGTAGTTCAGAGTTACTTTTCCCTAATGTGTGGCAGGTGCCTGTGTCTTTGTGCAGTAAGAGCTGTCCCCGAGGGCACTGGGAAAGCTGTGCAGCAAGCAAGACCCATCTGTTGTTTTGACTGTATTCCATGCCCTCCAGGAGAGATTAGCAACACAACACATAATGTTTATTTAATTGCTCTTTTAACACATGCAGTTCATCAAAAGAGGATCAAATGGAAAAGTTTTACAATTGTTTTAATCTAAATGATCATATACCCTGCCATAAAAATGTTATTTAAAACACTAACAAGTCTATTTCTAAAGGAGTAGTATATGATTGATATTTCATTGAAAAGACTTAATTGAAATAGCAGGCTCATTACTACTGCACTTCCATTTTCATCCACACCAGATGCATCCGAACTGTGTGAAGTGCCCTTTGGATACTGGTCCAATAGCAGAGGTGATTAGTTTATCATAAATACACTGATTTATTTATCAGAAATCATGGGTATCACTTTAACGATGTTTGGGATTCTTGGGGAATTTCTAAATATGTTACTAGTTTTTAGTTTTCTCTCACCACAGAGACACACCAATAGCAAAGGCCAACAACTCAGAGCTGAGCTTCTTGCTGCTCTTCTCATTTGATTCTGTGTTTCCTCTGTTCACTTACTTTCATTGGTCGGCCCACTGAGTGGTCCGGTGTGTTGAGTCACACAGCATTTGGCATCACTTTCATCCTCTGTATCTCTTGTGTTCTGGGGAAACAATAGTGGTGTTAATGGTCTTCAGGACAACACTTCCAGGAAGTAATGTTATCAAATGGTTTGGGCCTCTTAGAATCAGTGTTAACTTTACTCTTGTATAGACGCTTTCATCAGACGCGTTGCCATGGTGATGAGCTGGCCCAAAGTTAAATTCCGTTCTGTTAGTTTATACTGTTTATTGGATAATACGGCATTGACTGTATTAGATACTATATTAAAATAGCTAGGTTTATCCGAGTATCCGGTACAGTGTTTCCCATGCATTTATTAGTGGCAGCCCAACTCATTATCAGCGCTGACCGCCACATATTGATTTCCGTGTTTTTTACAATTTAAGGAAAAGTTGTATTTGACTGCAGAGTTGCGTGTCAGCGCATATCGCAAGCTCTCTCTCTCTCTCTCTCTCTCTCTCTCTCACACACAAACACATTAACAGCGAGACAGAATGTATCATAACGCTGCACAGATCCATCCAACATCCTGTCATGTGGAGACCCGCCTTAAAAAAAGGTTAGCAAGCATGTAAGAAGCTAATAAGGAGAGATATGTTCACCTAATAAAGCCTCGTCGCGGCGCTCCGCTCGCCACAGTTTTTTAACACTGCGGTAAATCAGAACACGTCGATCAAAAACATCTTGTCTCCTATTTTTGTTCAACGGGTCTGGTAGTGTCACATTTCAGTTTGGCCAGGTAACATTTATTTTCTTTGACTGTCAAGAAATACCAGCTACTATGGTTATTTACTTGTTATGGATTGTCTGCGCAAGTTTGCCGGAAGTTAAGTTTGGGCCAGTTTTATGCACATGCGCAGTACCGTGTGTTTATGTTGTCACTGCTGAAAGCGTCTATAGGTCCTTATTTTCATCCTTTGTGTGGCGTTGCTAGGTATGAAAGTTTTGAATTTATACTTTTAATTTAAATCCGACTACGCCACCTGGTGGAGAACCAGGGAAATACTCAAAAGGACACACAGGTAAGTATTTACCCACTGAGAGCAACGAGATCAACCAGTGAGACAGGGGTAACAATACAAAATATACTTTATTTGGTTAAAACAGACATCACTTAAAACACATCATAGACAAATACTTCTCCAGGGCAGGCCTCGCAGGAACAAGGCAGGCCGGGCGCCGCAGAGGTGGTCCAAACCCACATAAATTCACCCCAAAATCAGACAGCAAAGACACTGCAAGGCAATTGTGTTAATACTCACACATTGTGAAGCGACACACACACACACACACACACCTATAGAAAAAGGCAGCCGGCCTCCCTCGTTCCTCCTGAAACCTCTACCGGCTCCTGGAGACACAAGAAAAGATTAAAATTATAAGGAAATGAGAAAATTATACCACAAGACCCTCAAACCCAAATGAGTACAAATGCAATAATTAACACGTCAACGGCACTCCAGCCTCCTGTCCGGAATAGGCCAACCGAGGAGCAGTGCCTGAGTGGTTATCACAAGATCCCACTCAAAGACGGTCACAATAAATAATACAAAAGAAAACCAAAAGAATTAGTATAATCCAACGTAGTAAATAAATAAAACACAAACCATAAGCAAACCAAGAACAAATAATCCACACACAGTAATTAGAACAAAAAATCCAATAAGACGAAACAAAGGGAAAACACAACTGAAATCCTGGTATGCAGTAATCTCAGCACAACTGAGCAATCAACAGACAAAAATAAGAGAACTAGTCCAAGAAACAAAACAGCAGCGGCATCTTCTGAAAGCGTTCCTGCTACGGAATAGAGTTGACACGATGTTGAAGTCCCCTTTCCCCTTAACACCAGAAATGGCAGATATTAAACCAAGTCTATAAAATCCCATGCCAGGAGAAGGAGCGAGATACTTACAGTGTCCTCAGGTGAACACTAACCACCGGTTTTGTGGCTACTCAGAAGCGCCGAAGCCTGGTTAATTTTAGATGAACACCATCCAGCGGTCCGTTGTATGGTTACTCAAAAGCACCGCACCCCAATCTGTCAGCCAGCACTCACCACCAGCTATTTAACTATTAGTGAGAATAGTACATTATACTACTATAACTGCTAGTAAAGTTTACCAAGATTGCCGCACATACCTGTGGTCACATGCAGCAACCCTTCCTCATAATGCCCATAATCGCCAGCAATACTGCGAATAAAACTAAAAAAACACATTACATATTACAACAACGCAATCCAGCCTATTGCAAAATACTACTTGCCTTAACATACCCGCCGGAACGGGAAAGGAAATGCCAGGGGGAGCCCGGAATCAGCAAGGCACATCAACTGACATCAAAATAAAAGTCCTTAAATACTAAAGACGCTACCACCTCATTGGTCTTCCACCAATCCACTAATAAACCAATCACCTAGCTCCTTTAATCCTGTCACATTTGGTTAACATTATTCCCATCTTTCTCATTTATAAACACGACTACAGAGAAAAGATCATCCTAGAATTCAGGTTAGGCTCAGCTGCCAGTTTCTCCTGTTCTACAATACATTGGCCTACTGGCTGTCTTGTGTTTCATTTTGGCTTTTCCTGGAAGCCACCATTGATGGCAGGGCAGCTAAAGGATACACGCTACATGTATCCCGCCAGTGGAGCGTGCCGCTACAATGCAGCTGTGCCCTAACTCCAATTAGTGCAGAGAGCCATGTCTACCTTCCCCGGCTTGTAGGTACTCGTTGGACCAATTGGACAAGGCTTACAAGGTCTGTGGGGAAGCTGCCTCTGCCATGCATGCTATGGCGTGGATGCAGGTCCATCAGGCCAATGCACTGAGGGAGGTCACAATCCACAAGTTCTCCATGAACTTCGTGCAGCAATGGTCCTTGCGTTTTGTGCGACGAGGGTTTCTGCCCCAGTTGAGATGGGTCGATCGCAATGTTTCGCACCTAGTGGACCAGGAAGGCCATAGCTGGCTGTGTCTGGCCAACATGAGGGAGACCAACAAGCTCTGGTTCCTTAATTCCCCGTGTCCCAGACCAGCCTCTTCAGCGACGCAATCGAGAACTTCACCCAGCAGTTCTTGGCTGTACAGAAGGAGACTGAGGCCATCAGACACATCCTGCCGCGGCAGTCAGCTGCTTCCTCCATCCCACTGCTCGCGGCTCCTCAGTCTGCTTGTTGCCGTGGGCGTCCTCCTGCTTCTGCCCCTGCTCCTGCGCCGCAGCAGCAGCTTCCACCTAAACAGTGCCATAGAGCCAGTCACAGACAGGCTGCCCTGCCCATCCAGACTCCCGCCAAGAAGGGCGGCAGGAGCTGGAGGTAAGTGGCCCCAGGACGGTCAAGCCGGAGATGGATGGAACTGTTTCTCTAGGAGACAGTGGCCTCACCGCTCCCTTCCCGGAAGAGGGCCGGGAGGGAAAAGTTTTCTGTTCCGCCGCTGGCCTCAAAACCAGCAGTACTCAAATTCTCAATAATAGAGCAGCTTCCTTCATCTCTGGGTCTGAAGAGAGCCCGGAAAGCAGTTGGAGGGAGAGAATCATCACCACTCTCATCTGCCTCTTCTGTCGCCAGCGAGCAGCAGTGTGCGGTCTGAGAATGCTACCGAGCCGCCTCCTGCACCCCCTGCCCTGTGGAACCAGGTAAGTGCTGCACAGCACACTCAGATGCCGCTACAGGCCTCCTCCCAGAGAGAGCTACCCGAGCCAGGTCCCTGTGTTCCACCTCGCTGCCCCACTCCGTGTATGCCTACGGTCCCTATGGCCCCATTTGTACGGTCTCTGAGAGCCTGTTTAGTGCTTATCAGTCCGTCTCGCTGGCTCATTCGGACCATCAGGCTCGGCTATGCTATTCAGTTCGCCTGGCGTCCCTCCAAGTTTCAGGCCATCCACTCCACTACAGTGAGAGGAGCCGATTCTCACGTCTTGTGTGCGGAGATCTCCGTCCTACTGGCGAAGGACTCGATAGAGCCGGCCAACGTAGAAATGCATTTTTGACTGCATCTGTCCCCGAGATTGGTTTGCAGCGATCAACCTGAAGGGTGTGTACTTTCATGTCTCGATTCTTCCTTGACAAAGGCCGTTCCTGCGCTTTGAGTTCGAGGGTCAAGCATATCAGTACAAGGCACTACCCTTCCGGCTGTCCTTGTCCCCTCGTGTCTTCACGAAAGTCATGGAGGGGGCCCTTGTTCCCATGAGAGAACAGGGTGTACGCATCCTCAACTATCTCGATGACTGGCTCATACTAGCACACTCTTGAGATCAGCTATGCGAACACAGGGACCTCGTGCTCAGGCACCTCAGCCAGTTGGGTCTTCAGGTCAACTGGGAAAGAGCAAACACTCCCCATGCAGAGGATCTCTTTTCTCAGTATGGAGTTGGATTTGGTCGCACAGACAGCGCACCTCACAGAACTCCTTTGTTCTTGCGGGCAGGAGTCCCCTTGGAACAGGTATCCAGGCATGCTGTGGTATTTACCGATGCCTCTGCCACTGGCTGGGGTGCCACGTACAACGGGCATGCAATGCCAGGGGTGTGGACGAAACTGCATTGGCACATCAATTGCCTCGAGTTGCTAGCAGTACATCTCGCCCTGAGCCGCTTGAAAAGGCCGCTGACAGAAACTTTGCGTTGCGTACATCAACCAACAAGGTGGTCTACGCTCCTGTCGCATGTCGCAACTCGCCCGCCATCTCCTCCTCTGGAGTCAAAAGCATCTGAGGTCGCTTCAGAGCAATGTACAGGGGTTGGACAATGAAACTGAAACACCTGGTTTTCCAACAATTTGTTAGTATGGTGAGGGCCTCATTTTGCATCCAAATACAGCATCAGTTCATCTTGGGAATGACAGATAGAAGTCCTTCACAGTGACCAGAGGGATTATGAGCCGTTCCTCTTCCAGAACAGTGTCCAGGTCATTATATGATGCTGGTGGAGGAAAACATTTTGTGACACAACGTCAAAAACCTCAATAATATTCAGATCTGGTGACTGTGCAGACCATGGGAGATGTTCAACGTCACTTTCATCTTCATCAAACCCTTCTGTCACAAGTCTTGCTGTGTGTGTTGGTGCATGATCATGCTGATACACGGTTTGAGTATCAGGTGCTCATGATCCTCGGCAGTGTCGTGTCCATCAAACACAGTCAGGATTGTCATGAATTGTCATGAAATCAGCAAGACTTGTGACAGAAGGGTTTGATGAAGATGAAAGTGACGTTGAACATCTCCCATGGTCTGCACAGTCACCAGATCTGAAAATTATTGAGGTGTTTTGGACGTTGAGTCAGAAAACGTTTTCCTCCACCAGCATCATATAATGACCCTGGACACTGTTCTGGAAGAGGAACAGCTCATAATCCCTCTGGTCAGCTGTGAAGGACTTCTATCTGTCATTCCCAAGATGAATTGATGCTGTATTTGGATGCAAAATGAGGCCCTCACCATATTAACAAATTGTTGGAAAACCAGGTGTTTCAGTTTCATTGTCCAACCCCTGTATGTCCCCAGCGTGCTCAACCGTGTGGCTGGCGAGCTATCATAAGTGTTTCTGGGAGCCCATGTGAAAAAAAAGTACACTAAAATACATTTTATTTAAGTGCACTTAGTACACTTCCATAATGTACTTAAAGTGCTCTATTTTCGCGCACTTATTTTGTACTTAATATACTAAAAGCTAAACTTTAGTACTTCTTAAGATAAACTTAAGATCAACTAAGTGTACTCAACTGTGCTATTTTGACACACACTGAAGATGAACTTAAATATATTTTTAATATACTATTTCAACCTTTTAAAAAATGTATTTTGTTACCACTTTTAGTATATCTAAAACCCATTTTAAATGCATTTTAATTATACTAATAAATTATTTAAAATATAATAATAATATATTCTAAATATATGTATATTATGCTAAAGGTGTATTCCTTTGTCAAAAAAAGTACACTAAAAACACTTTATTAAAGTGCACTTAGTACACTTCCATAATGTACTTAAAGTGCTCTATTTTCGTGCACTTATTTTGTACTTAATATACTAAAAGCTAAACTTTAGTACTTCTTAAGATAAACTTAAGATCAACTAAGTGTACTCAACTGTGCTATTTTGACACACACTAGCCGCGTTTCCACTGCCGGTCCAGGGCCGAGCTGTGCTAGTGCGTGCCAGGGCCAGTCGCGTTTCCACTGTCACTTCCGGGGCTTGAGCGGGGCTTACTCCGGGGCCAACGGCCAGGATTTCTGGCCCGTCAAATACCTTGGGCCAGAGGGGGCCAGCTCGGGCTAGAGGCGTGCTCAAGGTAAAAGGCGGAGTTTATCCGTGTTATGGAACGTTATGATCTGAAGCAAGATGCACATTTCACTTTTTTATATCGCGCGCAAAAAAAAAATAAAAAAAAAAATCGCTGCTCGAAATGGAGAATCGCCTGTACTGGTGTGTCGAAGATACAGTTTCATTGGAGTTCTTTCAGTGGAAACAACTTAAAATACTCTTTTATTTCTGGTCATACAGAAAATAATAATACATTATTCGCAAATACATTTATTTGCGTAAACTCACATAACAAGAAAACGCTGTGCTTTAACAATCAGGCGCGCATGATCTCGGTGAACTGAAGCGGGATAACTGAAACAGCCACCGCATTCGAATTTGCTCGTTTTAAATTGGACTTTTAAAGCTTTCTACAGGGGTCATATCCTTTGTAGGCAAAGGCTTTAAATGTCCAATTTAAAACAAACAAATTCGAATCGAAAGCCAATCTTCTGACTTGGCTATGTAATTATGTAGCTAATTAATTTCTCTCTAAATGTGCATCCGGATATGGAGATGTTTTTAGCCGAAAATGATTTAGAAAACAATAGTTTATTAATAATCAATTAATGCTTCATTATTTTATATTATTTTATTATCAGAAACATTTATTATAGCCTATAAATCACCTAAATCCCTATTCTGTAGGCTGTGGTACGGCTCTTCCCATTCTGCACTGCGGGAAAATATCATTTCCAGGTTCTAATTTGGCCTCAGAAAACCAGTAAAATCTTTTTTTTTTTTTTTATTTGTCAAATATTTTAAATGTTTAAAGGGGCAAAAAAATCAAACAAATATCTGAAAATTCGTCGATATGTAGCCTATATATTTTTGCGCAGCATTTGGCGTCGGCCCACAGTTCAAATGAACATTTTGGTGTTCAACTTTCGTTTTACAAAATACAACACCCGTTCATTTTTAATTTTGCAATTAGGATAACGGATTAAATTAAATAAGGGGAAACGAATGAACACAAAATTAGACCGTTTGGACATAATTTGAGGCAATAGAATAGAAGGTTTATTTATAAAGCACATTTAAAAACAACCGAGGTTGACCAAAGTGCTATACAAAAGAAGATAAAACAAACACAAGCTGTAAAATAGATGTAGGCCTAACACATAAAAATAAAATCCTGAAACAGCAAATCAAGGTATAATTAAAACGCCAAAGAAAATAAATGCGTCTTGAGGGAGGTAGATAAAGTTGTGGCAGTTCTAATATGAACCGGGAGAGTGTTCCATAATTTGGGGCCGATGACAGAGAAGGCACGATCACCTCAAATTTTTTTTATTTTTCTTATTTTGTCCTGGGGACTTAGTCCGGAGTTTGCGGATCAAGTGACCTTGACTGAAAGTAGGGGTGTAGCAAATCTGTTAAATACTGTGGTGTCTCATTACGAATGGATTTAAAAACAAACAATATATAATTTTGAAATCAATTCTATATTTGATCGGCAGCCAATGTAGTGAGATCAATACTGGCGTGACAGAATCATATTTACGTTTCCCGTAGAGAAGCCGAGCTGCTGCATTCTGAACTAATTGTAGACCTGAAACACAAGCCTGAGGGGCGCCGATACACAGAAGTACAGTAGTCCAGTCGAAATATTACGAAAGCATGCATAACTATTTCAAATTAATTCACAATACCCGCTGAAATGGTTTGGGTTGTATGACGTTTGATCCAGAAAGGTGTGTTAAAACCTTTTAAAAAATTTATTTTGTTACCACTTTTAGTATATCTAAAACCCATTTTAAATGCATTTTAATTATACTAATAAATTATTTAAAATATAATAATAATATATTCTAAATATATTTATATTATGCTAAAGGTGTATTTCTTTGTCAAAAAAAGTACACTAAAAACGCTTTATTAAAGTGCACTTAGTACACTTCCATAATGTACTTAAAGTGCTCTATTTTCGGGCACTTCTTTTGTACTTAATATACTAATAGCTTAACTTTAGTACTTCTTAAGATAAACTTAAGATCAACTAAGTGTATTCAACTGTGCTATTTTGACACACACTGAAGATGAACTTAAATATATTTTAATATACTATTTCAACCTTTAAAAAGATATATTTTGTTATCACTTTTAGTATGTCTAAAACCCATTTTAAATGCATTTTAATTACACTAATAAATAATTTAAAATATAATAATAATATTTTCTAAATAAATTTATATTATACTTAGGGTTTATTCCTTTGTCAAAAAAGTACACTAAAAACATTTTATTTAAGTGCACTTAGTACACTTCCATAATGTACTTCAAGTGCTCTATTTTCGCGCAATCTTAATATACTAAAATCTTAACTTTAGTACTTATTAAGATAAACTTAAGATCAATTAAGTGTACTCAACTGTACTATTTTGACACACTGCAAATAAACTTAAATATATTTTTAATCTACTATGTAAACATTAAAAAAAATATTTTGTTACCACTTTTAGGATAACTAAAACCCCTCTTTAATGCATTTTAATTATATTAATAACTTACAATATAATAACATAAATATATAAAAATTATACTTAAGGTGTATTCCTATCAAAAAAGTACACTAAAATACATTTCATTAAAGTATACAAATACATCCAATGTACTTAAAGTGCTACATTTGCCCACACTAATTAAAAGTTTTTTGTTTAGTACTTCTTAAGATAAACTTAAGATCAACTTAACTATGCTATTTTTAGACACACTGAAGATGAACTAAAATATGCTTTTAACATACTATTTCAGCTTCAATTTTTCTATTGTAAGAAAATGTAACCCATAGTTTAAAAGGATTCCACAGATACAGCACAGGTATGTAATGTACAAACAAACAGCATTCCTTTATTGAAAAATACTTAAATTTTTTTAAACCTTATTCAAAGGTTCGTTACTTTGTGGGAATTACAAGCAAAAGTGAATAACTTTCATTTTAAGTAGGCTTATTGCAATGCTTTATAATAGTTGACAAATGTTAATATGTAGCAGACCCCTCCCGAATGATGGACAAAACTTTACTGATATTGATGAAGTTTGTTGAGTCCGTTTCACTCCAATAATTATCTCAATAATCACCTCACAAATCACTGTAAAAGCTGAAAAAAGGAAATACAAGAGCTTGCATTAACGACTCGTACAAATTCACTCTCCGTTATATTACCAATAACATACAGTAAAATAAAGATATTAATAACAACAAACCATAAACAAATGTATGTACAGACACGTGTGCTTTTTCCGGGAGGTGCTTGTTAAACTTTAATAGCCTTCAAAACTGCATGCTCTCCCTTTGCTTTCCTGCCATAAACATGAGAAAGAAATACATTTCCTAAACCTAATTTAAACTAACAGGACTATCAAAAATGTATACAAAAACGAATGAGAAGAATAATCACATCAAAATCTGTTACATAATACATTATAAGTTTTCTACATTATAAATGTACCCCCCAAAAAAAAAGTAAATTATAAATATATAAATATTAAAATATATTGCAGTAGGCCTAAGTGTTTAAAAAGTACTTTAAACATACTAAAAGCTTAACCATTTTGTTATGTTCTTACACAAAGAGCAACATAATGTTTTCTTTAAATACACTAAAACTTCACAAAAAATGTATGATTGTGTTTAGCATATTTCTTAAAATGAAATTAAGCATATATTTATTACCAAAGTACTTGTAGTATACTTTTTAGAAATATATTAAAATTATGCTTGTATTTAGCATATTTCGTAAAAGTATTATTAAGCATATATTTATTACCAATGTACTATAGTATATACGTTTTAGATATATATTAAAATGATATGCTTGTTTAGCATATTTATTAAAAGTATAATAAAGCATACATTTATTGCCAATGTACTTATAGTGCATTTTTTTGAAATATACTAAAATTATGCTTGTGTTTAGCATATTTTTTTAAAGTATAATTAAGCATATATTTATTGCAAATGTACTTATACTGCATTTGCTAGAAATATATTAAAATTATGCTTGTGTTTAACATATTTCTTCAAAGTGTAATGAAGCATATATTTATTACCAATGTACTTTTAGTATACTTTTTAGAAATATATTAAAATAATTTGCTTGTGTAGCATATTTCATAAAAGTATAATTAAGCATATATTTATTACCAATGTATTTATAGTGCATTTGTTAGAAATATATAAAAATATGCTTGTGTTTAACATATTTCTTCAAAGTGTAATTAAGTATATTTATTACCAATATACTATAGTATATACTTTTTAGAAATATATTACAATTATGCTTGTGTTTAGCATATTTCATAAAAGTATAATTAAGCATATATTTATTACCAATGTACTTATAGTACATTTGTTAGAAATATATTAAAAATATGCTTGTGTTTAACATATTTCTTAAAAGTATAATTAAGCATATATTTATTACCAATGTACTATAGTATATACTGTTTAGAAATATATTAAAATTATGCTTGTGTTTAACATATTTCTTCAAAGTGTAATTAAGTATATATTTATTACCAATGTACTATAGTATATACTTTTTAGAAATATATTACAATTATGCTTGTGTTTAGCATATTTCATTAAAGTATAATTAAGCATATATTTATTACCAATGTACTTATAGTGCATTTGTTAGAAATATATTAAAATTATGCTTGTGTTTAACATATTTCTTCAAAGTGTAATTAAGTATATATTTATTACCAATGTACTATAGTATATACTTTTAGAAATATATTAAAATTATGCTTGTGTTTAGCATATTTCATAAAAGTATAATTAAGCATATATTTATTACCAATGTACTTATAGTGCATTTGTTAGAAATATATTAAAAATATGCTTGTGTTTAACATATTTCTTAAAAGTATAATTAAGCATATATTTATTACCAATGTACTATAGTATATACTTTTTAGAAATATATTACAATTATGCTTGTGTTTAGCATATTTCATAAAAGTATAATTAAGCATATATTTATTACCAATGTACTTATAGTGCATTTGTTAGAAATATATTAAAATTATGCTTGTGTTTAACATATTTCTTCAAAGTGTAATTAAGTATATATTTATTACCAATGTACTATAGTATATACTTTTTAGAAATATATTACAATTATGCTTGTGTTTAGCATATTTCATAAAAGTATAATTAAGCATATATTTATTACCAATGTACTTATAGTGCATTTGTTAGAAATATATTAAATATATGCTTGTGTTTAACATATTTCTTAAAAGTATAATTAAGCATATATTTATTATCAATGTACTATAGTATATACTTTTTAGAAATATATTAAAATTATGCTTGTTGTTAACATATTTCTTCAAAGTGTAATTAAGTATATATTTATTACCAATGTACTTATAGTGCATTTGTTAGAAATATACTAAAAATATGCTTGTGTTTAACATATTTCTTAAAAGTATAATTAAGCATATATTTATTTCCAATGTACTTTTAGTATACTTTTTAGAAATATATTTAAAGGCAAAAAAAATCCACTAAAAATACATTTAAAATATCAATGGTATTTAATATACTTTAGCAATTACACTTAAGTGTCACGGTTCATGAATCGGCTGTCTCATGCTGATGTGTCTGTGTGAGTGTAATTGTGTGGGTGTGGTTACTCATTGTGCTGATTAGTGTCACCAGCTGCCAGTCATTCAGTTCCCTACATATACCCAGCATTTTCTCTCTCTTGTTGTCAGATCGTTGTGGTTGTTATTCGGTGTGTTCCTGTGCTCGTGCCTCGTCTGTTCCCGTCTGGATCTCTACAGTTCTTCGTGTCTCCTGGATTTTCGTCTGTTCCTTGTGTCTTCTGGATGTTCCACTTCCCTGGGTTTCACTTCGAGCACGCCGTCTTCTGTTTTCACCACCGGATCGCCATCTCGTCCCTGCTTCACCCACCACCTGAGTGTTGTCCCCGATCTGTGCCTTACCATTGTTCATTCTGACTTATTCATTAAACTGAGTTTATTTGCATCTTGCATCCTACTGTTATTTCCTCACAGAACGATCTGACCAAACCATGGATGCAGCAAATTCATCTCAACTCAACGATTTCATCACTCACAGTATCTCACGTATGGATCGACAGGAGGAGAATATCTCAGGCACAGGTCGTGCGGTGCAAGCACTCGTGAAGCAGGTGTCCGAGCTCACCCAACAGGTACAACTTTACGGACTCCCACTGCGCCCCCGCGCGCCCGTCCCCCACCACCAGCGCCTGCAGCAGCGGGGAGACCTGAGCCACGCCTACCCACACCTGAGGGATATTCCGGTGAGCCTGAGTTTTGCAGAGCATTCCTCACAAGATGTTCTATGCATTTTGCTTTACAGCCACACACGTTCCAGAGCGAACAGGCGAAGGTGGCATTTGTATTAACCCTGCTGTCAGGAAGAGCATCGCTTTGGGGGACGGCGGTGTGGGAGAACGGAGACAGCTGCTGCACCTCGTTCCAGGCACTCTCCGAGGAGATGAGGAGAGTTTCGACCGTGCAGCGGCGGGTAAGGAGGCGGCCAGATTACTCGCCGAACTGCGACAAGGAGATGGCTCGGTGGCGGACTTTTCTATCCGGTTCCGCACCCTGGCCGCAGAGTGCCATTGGAACGAGGCGGCGCAGTGGGATATGTTCCTGCATGGGTTGGCTGACCGCGTTCAAAAGGAGATTTATATAATGGACTTACCTGAGACGCTGAATGGACTGGTGGAACTTGCGCTGAGAGTGGACGCTCGACTGAATCGTGTGACCAGACTGACGCGCCCCAGCCGCCCACTGTTCAGCGCGGAGGATCACCAACCAGGTGGTGCGAGCGCGGTCAGCCCCGTATCCGACCACGAACCCATGCAGGTGGGGAGAGCTCGGCTTTCCCGGGAGGAGAGGGAGAGGCGGAGATCCCAAGGACTCTGTCTCTACTGTGGCCGGGCGGGCCACTTCATCCACTCCTGCCCGGTAAAAGAGCAAGCCCGGTAGTAAGTATGAGGCTACTATCGGGTGGGATCTCTGCCGAGAAGACCTCATCTACATCATCAACCCTCCTCCCGGTAAGACTGAGATGGCGACAATCAACGCACTGCACCAGCGCACTTCTGGATTCGGGAGCGGAGGGTAATTTCATGGACTTCAAACTTGCACGCAAACTTCAGATCCCCGTCACTCCCCTCTCGCACCAGATTTCCGTCAACGCACTAAATGGTCAAGAACTTCCCCGGATCACTCATGCTACTGAAGACATTACCCTCATCACTTCTGGAAATCATACTGAACTCATTTCATTTCTTCTCATGGACTCACCACTTGCACCAGTGGTTCTGGGTCACCCGTGGCTTTCCAGACACAACCCCCATGTCGACTGGTGCACTAACACTGTTTCCACATGGAGTAACCACTGTCATGAGTCCTGTTTAGTGTCTGCCTGTCCATCTGTGTCTGGTTCTGTGTTTCAGAGTGAGGCAGCGGATTTGTCTAACGTGCCCGCGGAGTACCACGACCTGAAGGAGGTGTTCAGTAAGTCTCGCGCTGCTTCTCTTCCTCCGCATCGTTCCTATGACTGTGCTATAGATCTACTGCCAGGTAAATCTCCGCCTAAGGGCAAACTTTACTCTCTTTCTATTCCCGAGAGGGAGGCCATGGAGAAATATATTTCTGATTCTCTGGCCTCTGGATTCATCCAGCCTTCCTCTTCTCCTGCGGGGGCGGGGTTCTTTTTCGTTGGGAAGAAGGATGGTTCTCTGCGACCTTGCATTGATTACCGAGAGTTGAACAACATTACGGTAAAGAATTCATACCCTTTGCCGTTGATGTCTTCAGCTTTCGAGAGGTTGCAGGGAGCATCCATTTTCACGAAATTGGACTTACGTAATGCATATCATTTGGTTCGCATCAGGAAGGGGGATGAATGGAAAACCGCTTTTAATACCCCCAGGGGGCACTTTGAATATTTGGTTATGCCTTCGGGCTGTCCAACTCCCCAGCGGTTTTCCAGGCACTCGTTAATGATGTGTTGAGAGACATGGTAGATCAGTTCATATATGTCTACCTGGATGACATATTGATTTTTTCTTCGTCTCTCCAGGAACACGTTCAACACGTCAGACGAGTGCTCCAGAGACTGTTCAGAGAATGGGCTTTTTGTCAAGGCGGAGAAATGTTCGTTTCATGCACAGTCTGTTCCCTTCCTAGGGTACATCATCTCCTCTGAGGGAGTGCGCGTGGATCCTGACAAGGTTAAGGCTGTGGTAGATTGGCCAAGTCCAGATTCCCGTAAGGCCCTACAGCGGTTTCTGGGGTTCGCCAATTTTTACCAACGTTTCATTCGTAACTTCAGCCAACTAGTCGCGCCTCTGACTGCCTTGACCTCCCCCGAACGACGTTTCAGGTGGTCGAACACTACTGAGGCAGTGTTCAACAACCTCAAAAGTCGCTTTGTTTCGGCTCCCATTCTTGTCACCCCTGATCCCACACGTCAGTTCGTGGTGGAGGTTGACGCGTCAGAGGTGGGAGTAGGAGCAGTGCTTTCACAACGCGCTTCCTCAGATGACAAGTTGCATCCCTGCGCGTTTTTTCTCATCGATTATCGTCTGCCGAACGTAATTATGACATTGGTAATAGAGAGTTGTTGGCAGTCAAGTTAGCGTTGGAGGAATGGCGTCATTGGTTAGAGGGTTCGGGGGTACCTTTTATCGTTTGGACCGACCATAAGAATCTTGAATACATAAGATCTGCTAAAAGACTCAACTCCAGGCAGGCTCGGTGGGCGCTTTTTTTCGGACGTTTTGATTTTGTTCTCTCGTACCGCCCCGGGTCCAAAAACATCAAACCCGACTCTTTATCTCGTATTTTTGATCCATCCGAACGCCCGGTGACTCCCGAGTGTATTTTACCTGAGAATGTTGTCATCTCCACTCTGATATGGGAGGTCGAATCGAAGGTCATGACAGCCTTAGAAGGGGTAACGCCTCCGCCTGGTTGCCCACCGAGTCGATTGTTTGTTTCCGGAGGGGTTACGGTCCGACGTTATTCGATGGGGTCATTGCTCCAACGTGGCTTGTCACCCAGGAGTGACTCGCACCAGTTTTCTAGTTAAACAACGATTTTGGTGGCCATTGATGGCTCGCGACATTCACGATTTTGTGTTGGCTTGCTCAGTCTGTGCCACTAGTAAGACATCTAACCAACCCCCAGACGGGTTACTTCGACCGCTGTCTGTCCCTTCGAGACCCTGGTCCCATATCGCTCTAGATTTTGTCACCGCCCTCCCGCCTTCTAATGGCATGACGGTTGTTTTAACCGTAGTGGACCGGTTCTCGAAGGCGGCACATTTCATTCCCTTGCCCAAATTACCTTCAGCCAAGGAGACAGCGGTCACTGTCATAGATCACGTTTTCGGTTACATGGCCTCCCGATGGACGTGGTCTCTGACAGGGTTTCCCAATTCATATCCAAGTTTTGGCAAGAATTTTGTAAATTGCTGGGGGCCACGGTCAGTCTGTCCTCGGGCTATCATCCCCAGAGTAATGGACAGTCTGAGCGAGCCAATCAAGACCTCGAAAGAATGTTGCGATGTGTGGTTGCCAAGAATCCGTCGTCCTGGAGCCAACAGCTTTCTATGGTGGAGTACGCCCACAATTCATTACCAGTGTCATCCACGGGCCTCTCGCCATTTAAGTGTAGTTTAGGTTACCAGCCACCAATTTTTCCGAGTCTGGAATCCGAAGTCGCGGTCCCCTCCGCTCACGCGTTCGTCCAGAGGTGCCACCGTACTTGGACTAGAGCCCGTGAGACTCTACTCCAAGCAGGGAGGCGCATGAAGGCCAAGGCCGATCGCCACCGGTCAAAGCCTCCCGTCTACGTCGTGGGTCAAAAAGTGTGGCTTTCTACCAAGAACATTCCTCTCCGCTCCGTATCTAACAAGTTAGCTCCCAAATTTATTGGCCCGTTTCCTGTCACCAAGATTATTAGTCCGGTGACAGTCCGCCTCAAACTTCCTCCTGCGTACAGGAGAATTCACCCCGCCTTCCATGTATCCAAAATCAAGCCCGTGTTTCGTTCTCACATTAATCCGCCTGCCCCGGTTCCCCCCCGCCGCGACTCGTAGATGGGGAACCCTCATATTCGGTAAACCGTATTCTGGACTCGAGACGGAGGGGACGCGGATTCCAGTACTTGGTGGACTGGGAGGGTTACGGTGCGGAGGAGAGAAGTTGGGTACCTGCTAGAGACATCCTGGATCACTCCCTTATCGATGATTACAATCGACAGGTAAGGGAGTCTGAGAACGCCAGGAGGCGTTCTTAGGAGGAGGGGTACTGTCACGGTTCATGAATCGGCTGTCTCATGCTGATGTGTCTGTGTGAGTGTAATTGTGTGGGTGTGGTTACTCATTGTGCTGATTAGTGTCACCAGCTGCCAGTCATTCAGTTCCCTACATATACCCAGCATTTTCTCTCTCTTGTTGTCAGATCGTTGTGGTTGTTATTCGGATGTGTTCCTGTGCTCGTGCCTCGTCTGTTCCCGTCTGGATCTCTACAGTTCTTCGTGTCTCCTGGATTTTCGTCTGTTCCTTGTGTCTTCTGGATGTTCCACTTCCCTGGGTTTCACTTGGAGCACGCCGTCTTCTGTTTTCACCACCGGATCGCCATCTCGTCCCTGCTTCACCCACCACCTGAGTGTTGTCCCCGATCTGTGCCTTACCATTGTTCATTCTGACTTATTCATTAAACTGAGTTTATTTGCATCTTGCATCCTACTGTTATTTCCTCACATTAAGTACTACTTAAGTAAAAGTATACTTTAAATTAGTGTATTTATATTGTATAATTTTTACACTTTTATTTAGCACAAAAAAGAAAGAATGTAGTACAAATATACTTCTTGTATTTAAGTGTTTTTTTAGTGCACTCAAGTACACTTCTTTTTCACCTGGGAGAATGGCGACTCCAACCCCAGGTGGTTCAGCTGATCTGGAGAGAGTTCGGAGAGGCTCAGGTAGACCTGTTTGCCTCCTCAAAGACCTCTCACTGCCAGCTGTTTTAATCCCTGACCGAGGGAACACTCGGCACGGATGGACTGGCAAACAGCTGGCCCCGGGCCTCCACAAATATTCATTTCCCTCAGTGAGCCTATTTGAACAGACACTGTGCAAAGTCAAGGAGGACGAGGTGCAGGTCCTTCTAGTGGCTTGCTATTGGCCCACCCAGACTTGGTTCCCAGAGGTTCTAGGTGACTTACCCCCAGAGGTACTTAACACCATCACTTTAGCAGGGGCACCATCCACGAGATGTGTTTACGCCCTGAAGTGGAACCTGTTAGTCGAGTGGTGTTCTTCTCGCCGAAAAGACCCCTGAAGATGTCTGATAGGGTCTGTGCTTTCCTTCTTGCAGCAAGGGTTGGAGCGAAGGCTGTCTCCTCTCCACCCTCAAAGTACATACTGCTGCTATTTCAGCATATCACACCACATTGGCAAATGTTTTTCACAAAATGGTTGGAAAACACGACCTAGTCATCAGGTTTCTTAGGGGGCGAGGCGATTAAATCCTCCTCGATCCCCTCCATTCCCTATTGGGACCTTTCCGTGGTTATTCGAGCACTTCAGGATGCTCCCTTTGAGCCTCTGCAATCAGTGGACTTAAAGCTTCTCTCCATGAAGACTTTGCTACTGGTTGAACTGGCCTCTGTCAAGAGGGTAGGAGACCTGCATGCATTTCCGGTCAATGAATTGTGCCTAGAATTTGGGCCAAGTGACAACCATGTGGTATTAACCCTCTGGGGTCTAATGTGTTTTTGGGTTCCTTGAGATGTTCTGACATGCTGTGACATTTGTGCTTTTTTCAGTTGCTTATAAACATATTAATGGCACAGGTGGAATTAGCACAAACAGGGCTACCATAACATATATATAGGGCTACCATAGCATGTATCTACATGTTTGTATTTTTGAGAAAATATTGTTTGTGTGTGGTTATTTAAAAAACAAAAAATGTAAGTTTTTGAAATAAGGCCACAAAACACATACTAAATATTAGTCTTTTCAAAGACCTTAAAATCAAAGAAAGTCAAAGACTTTTGACTGATGGAAGTTGTCGCCTAGAGTTTTTTCTTCAAAATGATCAGAAAATCACCCTGCCTTATCATTCACATAACACAATAGGTTATTTTAAATTGTGAAAAATATTATGCGAATGGGCATTAACAGCCCAGCTCCATCATGAATAAGACCTGCATAATAATGAGCCTTTCATTTAGGTCATATATATATAAATATTAGCGCTGTTAAACGATTAAAATATTTAATCACGATTAATCACATTAATGTCATAGTTAACTCGCAATTAATCAAACATTTTAATCTGTTCTAAATGTCTCTGGATTTCTTTTTGTCCCATTATTTTTTTTCTCTATTTAATGCTCTTATCAACATGGAAAAGTGGATCTGCTTGCTTTGTACAATTGTTTTTTTTGTTGTTTTTTTACAACTTTAGCATATACGGTGTTCAATTTCACACTAACATTCTCACTTGGAGCAAATAATTTCTCACACAATGCAACACTGTCCATCAATAAAAGGGTAAAAGCAATACTGATGGTCCTGATATTGAAGAGGGGGTGGAGAAGTGGCATCAGCTGTATATGTGTGTGTGTGTGTGTTTGCGTGTGTGTGTGTATGTGTGCTTGGCCATCATCAAGCGGTATTTCAGACTGGACATGCTGTGATGATGATAGCTCAGTTCATGACAAAACACACAGATCACTTTGGTTTTGTCAGTGGAATTTGGCAACTTTTAAAAGTAAAATTTCCATTCAGAATCTTATTGGCATCCATTGCGTGTCTAGCGCCTCGCCATCCACTCAAAAAGTAGCTAACATTAACCTACTATTTGGCCGTCTCGCAAGTCCAAACAAGTGTGTGCGGCGTGCCTGTTGTTTTGTTTCCATTCTAGCTAGATCCGCTTGTGCTTAGGTCGACGAAGCAACAAAACATCCTCGCGTGGCAAACGCCATTGAAATAAATAGGTTTCATAGCGCAGCACCGCGTCCTGTTCCAAAGCATGTAAAAAAAAAAAACTACAAAGTTTGCTAGGACAAAAAGACTGTTAATCACACGATAAAAAAATCTGACACCGTTAAAATGGGTTTGCGTTAACGCCATTAATAACGCGTTTAACTAACAGCCCTAATATATATATATATATATATATATATATATATATATATATATATATATATACAGGGCCTGAAGTTAACTTTTTCGACCACCGGCCACTGTTCACAATATTGTTCTTAAATTAACTTGTAAGAATACACATTTAAGTGCTGTCAAGTAATAATAACTCTAAAAACATACATTTTTAAAAATCGTTTTATTCATTGATTTTAACACTCACACACAACATATATACTGTAGATTACATAAACAGAGAATATTTAGTTTTAGATAAGATCATTTAAAAGTACAAACTTAAATGATTAGAAACATATATTGCTCAAGCCTGGGTGAATAGTATTTGCTGAGTTTTGTTTAAGTTTAGAGACATGCTCTAGAAAAAAAGTTCACAGAGATGAAGAGGCAGAATGCACACCATGTTTAATTTCTTTATTTTACAAAAGCACAATCTTTTATTTCAATTGTAGGTTGGCACATACAAAAGGAGACATTTAATCCTTTAAGGCGCCAGAGGTTTTTTCCTAAAACGTTCAATTGTGACATCTTAATTTCAAAGGGCTATAACTTGATAGTAAAAAAAGATAGATACTTTCTGTTAATTAGAGAAATATTAAAGGGACACTTCACTCACTTTGCATTAAGCTTTGTATCTTTAGAAACCCAGTCATATTTTTGAATGGCCATGGTTTATTCCCTTATTTTCCCCTGAGATAATAGAAATAAGGATTTAAGTGTTTTACTTCCTGCTTATTATGACGTAAATATTGTTATGTTGCGTCATAATAAGCAGGAAGTCACATTTCATTGAAATGTGCATAGACTACAAACATTAGCTCATTATTATTAGAGGGTGTGGGATTCACTCACCCTACAGGCCTATTACAGATCAGTGGGTGGGACTTCACTTGCAGAAACTGAAATCAATATCTGCCATCTTGTTTTTGGAAGCTAAGCTAACAAGCGCTGTGGAAATAGGAAGTATGACAATGATAGAAAGAATCTAAACATGATATTGAAGAAAAGGATTTTGAAAGTCTGCTGCTCGAATCCGATGTTCGTGTCTATCTTTATGAGCCGCATTGTAGTGAAGAGCAGCTGAGGCTGATGGAGGAGCAGGAGGCGCCTGTCTGTCAGGGTCGAGGAGCCCATACTGGCTCGAGCTGAGGCGGACTGCTGTTGCATGTGCTCTCGGTCGAGGAGCCCAGACTGGCTCGAGCTGAGGCGGAGAGACCCTGTGAACCAGTGCCCAGAGAGGAGAAAGAGCTGGTTAGTAGCAGTTGGATTTCATACTCATAATTGTGTCCCATGTGCATAGAGAGTCTGCTGACTGCTGCCGTTCTACGGGTGGAAAGATCCTGTGAACCATTGCTCTGAAGTAGAGTCTGCTGACTGCTGCCATTCTACGAGCGGAGAGACCCTGTGAACAAGGCTCAAGGAACAAGGCTCTGAAGGGGAGTCTGCGGACCGTTCTGTCCTATCTGCTGTCGTTCTATAGAACTGAGAGATCCTGTGAACCATTGCTCTGAAGGAATGTCTGCTGACTGCTGTATCCGATCTGCTGCTGCTGCTGTCAAGGAACTGAGGAAGCTTATTGACCGCTGCCCCATAGTCGTGAGGAGGATTTGCTTGCTACTGTTACCCACCTGTTGTCCTCCGGTGGACGGGACCTTGGAGGCCCATACGAGGAATACTGGAGTGGAGCAAAGGAACCCAGAGACATTCCCATGCTGTTTTTAAAGGTGCAATGTGTAATATTTCCATGGATCTATTGACAGAAATGCAATATAAAATCCATAACTATGTGTTTAGTGGTGTATAAAGACCTTACTTAATGAACCGTAAAGTTTGTATTACCTTAGAATGAGTCATTTATATCTACATAGGCGCGGAATCCACTTCTATGAAGGTAGCCATGTTGTGACGTCATATTTTTACCTTAGCCGACAGCGGACAAACATCGTTACAGAGCGCGTTTCGTATATAACCGGAATAGGAAGCAGCAGAAAAAGGACGGGCAGAATTTCCGGAAGAAAGATGGACCACACTTATTGTTCAGGTAGCTGCTAAAGATCCGAAATCGGGTAAATCTGCTTCAAAGAAGAGAAAGTATGATGAAGCTACTAGAAAAATAAGGCAGAATCGATAGACAAAAATAACGGATCAACATGGGTGTGGCTTTTCCCAGATGAGGGAAAAGGGCTTTCAGAAGCAACGCCAGAGGTTGCCTGCTGGACCGGTAAGATATTCAAACTTTAACAATCAAAATTAAAACTGTTGTTTGATAATGTGAGCAATAGCTAGTTATAGACACCTTGTTTCAGTATAGTAAAATATGTAATTAGATTGTTTCATGTAACTTTGTTCTTCTCCCTAGCTGTATTATGTGTTTGCTATGTGGGAAGAAATTTGCTGGTTACGTTCGTGAGAAAATTAGCTGATTAGTATAATTATATTACATATTAAGGACCTTGATCCTTACCTGACTATGGATTTTTAAACATTATCTAGGATGTGGTTTATAATGGACTGTTGTATAGAAACAGTGATAACGTTACACACGCTTGGCTTACGTTTGCTATGTTTTCTGTCGGTGATCATACTTGTGTCACGGGTTGTCGAGGAAGGATGGACGCCAGATGGACGTCAGATAGCCGGAGAGGACTGAGGAATCAGCAACAGAGCTGTCTCTCGTCTCAGGGCTCAAACAGGTAAGGGTTCACAGTAAGACTGTTTCTCTTGAATTCGCTGCAGAACTATTTCTCTCTTCACAGGGTTCGAATGGCCGGAGAGGACTAAGGGATCAGCAACAGAGCTGGCCCTCTTCTCAGAGCTCAGACAGAGAACAGGTAAGGGTTCACAGTGGACTGTTTCTCTCGGATTCACAGCAGAACGGTTTCTCTCTCCACAGGGTTCGAATGGCCGGAGGGACTAAGGAATCTGCAAAGGAGCTGGTTCTCTTCACAAGACTCAAACAGGCAGAGAACAGGTAAGGATTCAACGGTACTACTGGCTCTACTCACAAGATCCAAATGAACCGGGAGGAGTGGGGTTCAAGCAGCGAAGCTGGCTCTCTTCACAGGGCTCAGACAGACAGCGAGACAAAATGACAAATCCGCAGTATGGCTGGCTCTCTTCACAAGGCTCAGACAGGCAGAGAACAGGTAAGGATTCAGACGGTACTACTGGCTCTACTCACAGGATCCAGATGAACAGGGAGGAGTGGGGGTTCAAACAGCAATGCTGGCTCTCCTGGCTCTCTTCACAGGGCTCAGGCAGACAGCGAGACAAGATGACAATTCCACAGTATGGCTGGCTCTCTTCACAAGGCTCAAACAGGCTGAGAACAGGTAAGGATTCAACGGTACTACTGGCTCTACTCACAAGATCCAGATGAACAGGGAGGAGTGAGGGTTCAACAGCAGAAGCTGGCTCTACTTCACAGGGCTCAGGCAGACAGCGAGACAAGATGACAAATCCACAGTATGGCTGGCTCTCTTCACAAGGCTCAGACAGGCAGAGAACAGGTAAGGGTTCAACGGTACTACTGGCTCTACTCACAAGATCCAGATGAACAGGGAGGAGTGGGGATTCAACAGCAATGCTGGCTCTCTTCACAGGGCTCAGGCAGACAGAGAATAAAGGTGAGGATTGCAACTGTATAACTGGCTCTACTCACAGGATCCAGATGAACAGGGAGGAGTGAGGATTCAACAGTGAAGCTGGCTCTCTTCACAGGGCTCAGGCAGACAGTGAGACAAGATGACAATTCCACAGAATGGCTGGCTCTCTTCACAAGGCTCAAACAGGCAGAGAAACAGGTAAGGATTTCAACGGTTCTACTGGCTCTACTCACAAGATCCAAATGAAAAGGGAGGAGTGGGGATTCAACAGCAACGCTGGCTCTCTTCACAGGGCTCAGGCAGACAGCGAGACAAGATGACAATTCCACAGCATGGCTGGCTCTCTTCACAGGGCTCAGGCAGACAGAGAATAAAGGTGAGGATTCAATGGTATAACTGGCTCTACTCACAGGATCCAGATGAACAGGGAGGAGTGAGGATTCAACTGCGAAAGCTGGCTTTCTTCACAGGGCTCAGGCAAGCAAAGAAAAGATGACAATTGCACAATATAGCTGGCCCTCTTCACAGGGCTCGGGCAGATGAGGAGACAAGATGGCAATTCAACAGTAGACTGATACTTCACAATCCCACATAGAGATTAAAAGAGAAAGGAGAATTTCACCACTAGAGGTCTTCCTCCATCGCCCTCCATCCAATGTCTCCACAGCCAGGACCGCTTCCCCAATGTCACTGCATTACACTTCCACTCGTGTTTATCTGTAATTCACACAAATCTGCACACGTGATTATGTTAATGAACAACACTGCAAAGTCTCGTCACTCACACACTAGGGCGTAGACAGGGAATCTGGTCCACTGCACCTCACTACAATCTCTTGGACTTCTTCCAATGAAGCATGGGACATTCAAACTTCCTCCAAAAGACAGATTTACACCTTATGAAGTCTCATCACATCCTTCAAACAGATCACAGTCCAAACGTCAACAGCACTTATCTTCTTGTTACGCCCTTCACAAGACTTCTCATTCCATAATCCAAACATCAACAACACTTATGTCTTATCCACCACGATTCTCCTCTCCACCTCTCCAGATTCGCCCAAATGTCACACGCAGGTTTTCCTCTCTCCTTTCCTCCCTTGGTTGAAGATGAAATGCCCCTTTATCCATCCCAACTGACAATGCGTCCCGATCGCGATCGCGTTCTCCCACACCTGTTTTAAATCAAATAATCATCCTCCGTCTCTGCTCTGAGTTTTCCGGAACTGGAGTCTTCCGGGTCCCACACGGAAATCCGACGAGAGCGTCATGGGTGGTGACGTCATGACCAGGAAAACTATAAAGCACCCCAGAAAACAGACCGCATCAGCTTCTGTGCCTTCAGCAAGCGCTTTCTGTATACTGTCCCTGTCTATTTATTGTTGTCTGTCTGTTCACAACATATTATAATGGCAAAACAAGAATACAAGCGTTGTGTTGTTCCCTGCCCTCGTTTCATCACGGGTGGGGACACACATCAGCTTTGTGTTGCTTGTTTGGGGAGTGGAGCATGCCCAGTCAGTTCTCGAGGGAGCTGACTGTGAGCATTGCGAGAAGCTGTCTGTGAAGACGCTCTGCTCTCGCCGGGCGTTCTTTGAGGAGGACGGTTCGGTGCACGCTAGGGATGGGACAGAATGAAAATTTGATATCACGATTATAGTGTCCAAAATTATCGTGATTATCAATATTATCACGGTTTTGTTAAAATTAGATGAAAGTGTTCAAAAAGAACTGATACTCACACTGAAAACATTTCAACAAGTTTTATAATTGAAAATCAACAAACAACAAATAAAACAAGCAGCTCTATATGCAGTTTTTTAAGCAAGATTCTATTCTATGGCATTTCCTTCTTTATAATGCCTGTCGTCAATAGCAACGCATTATTACACAGCGCACACCCATATCACAACGGACGGGCGCTCTCGTTTCATTCAAATACACCTTGCCGTCTTGCGTCTCCGGTTTTGATTGTATTGAAAATGAAATCAGAGTTGATTTATTGTTTAGAGTTTGATAATATTGGTGTGATATATCTAGTCTGGACGATTGTTTTACAAAATGTATTTATAAACAGGTAAGATTTAAAACATTAGCTAATCTCATTATCAATTCAATATGTCCCCTGTAATTATGTGGTAAAAATTTAATCGGTGTAATACGTGATGTATCTATACATTACTATACCTTAAAATGTCACTTTTAATAAGTCTTATTTGAAGTTGTACGTTCGTCTTTGGCTCAAAGCCACTTGCTGCAAAACTTTCTTCGCGGAAGCTTCACGTCTACTTCAAATGAGTGACATAAAATGTTTAAACTCAAAACAACATTTTGTGCCCAATTGTTTCCCAGAAGTAGTTTTGGTTTAAGGTCGAAGTTAACTTGCCTTGCGTTCGCTATACAACAGTGGGTGATGGTCAGATGATTCGGCAGATTTGAAGTGTTTCTTTTGAACAGTGACTTTTGTTTCGGCAGACAGGGTGACTATCCTCGATCAAGTTTCCCTCAGGACTTTTGTAAAAGCCAAAATATGACCACACCTCTGATTTGGTCTTCTTAAAAGGCTGAAAAGTCTCCCGAGCACGGTCACTGCCTTCCGCCATTCCTTCTCGAATAGTAATTAATAAAATAAAATAAAAACATTGCGTGCAGCGCGCGCCTGCGTCAGACTGGCCGACGGGATTTACAGTGAGTTATTAAAAATCGCGATAACCACACTGAGGTGTCGAGGTCGTGGAAAAAGCCGATGTCTTTCCGTGTCTTTAATCCCCAGACACATAATTATAGTAATGTTATGGGGATGAAGGACAGCGGGTTATATGACGATGCCTCGGGCTGAAGAGACGCTCGCGAGCTATCTCTCTCCTGAGTCAGCGTCATCTCTCAGAAGCCCCGGCGTTTACCCACCAAGCCATTAAAATCAAGCCGACCTGCTTAGAAATTTGGATGATTGTGAGGAAGTCAGCGCTGACGTGATTCGCGAGGGTTCCTCCTCCCAGCAGAGAGTTAGGGTTTTACAGCCGCTACTTTATTGTTCCAAAAAGGATGGGGGGTTGCGTCCTAATCTAGACTTGCATCTTTTAAACCGCACCGTTCAGAAACTCAAGTTCAAGATGCTTACACTCTAACAGATAGTGTCACAGATTCAGTCGGAGGACTGGTTTGTGACGATAGACTTGAAGGACGCTTATTTTCATATTTCCATCCACCCTCATCACAGGAAGTTCCTGAGGTTCGCTTTCGGGGCGAAGCATACCAATATCGGGTTCTTCCGTTCGGGCCTAGGGTTATCACCCCGCTTTTTCACAAAATGCATGGATGCAGCCCTGGCTCCTCTCAGACTCCAGGGCATCCGTGTGTTAAATTACATCGACGATTGGCTGATTTTAGCCCACTCAGAGCAGATGGCAGCTCGGCATCGAGATGCCGTTCTGTCCCATTTGAAACGGCTAGGGCTAAGGCTCAACGCAAAGAAGAGTGTTCTCCTCCCATCTCAGAGGACAAACTTTCTGGGTGTGGTATGGGATTTGACGACGATGCGGGCACAGTTGTCTCCAGCGCGTATTTCATCGATTCTCTCAGCCGTAAAAGGGGTGAAACTAGGCTGGTCACTCACTGTGAAACAGTTTCGAAGACTGTTGGGTCTCATGGCAGCTGCGTCCAACATTATCACTTTTGGCCTTCTGTACATGAGACCCCTGCAGTGGTGGCTCAGGACCAAGGGGTTTTCCCCGAGGGGAAATCCGTTTCGCTTGATCAAGGTCACGCGGCGTTGCCTTCGTGCCTTGGTCATGTGGAGCAAACCTTGGTTCCTCGCCCAGGGCCCAGTGTTGGGGGCTTCTTTCTGCCTACCACTCTCCTTTGGGTGGTTTATCTTTGGGGAGAGATCCCCTCATTGTTCGGTTTCTCCGTGGCACTTTGAGGCTTAGGCCTGCTCAGCGCACGAGAGCACCGGCCTGTGATTTGGCCGTGGTACTGGAAGGCTTGGCTTTGGCTCCCTTTGAGCCCATTGAGGAGATTTTGGAAAAGTTCCTTATTTTAAAGACTTTGTTTCTCATTGCTATTTCTTCCATTAAGAGAATAGGTGATTTACAAGCCATTTCGGTTGCTCCTTCGTGTTTGGAATTTGCTCCTGGCATGGTTAAAGCTTTTCTTCACCCTAGGCCGGGTTATATTCCTAAAGTACCCACTAGTGTGTCGGGTCCTATAGTTCTGCAGGCCTTTTGTCCTCCACCTTTTCTCTCTCCGGATCAGGAAAAGCTAAATCTGCTGTGCCCTGTTCGGGCTTTGGATGCTTATGTCCACAGAGCTTCCCTGTGGCGTAAATCAGATCAATTGTTTGTCTGTTTTGGGTCAACTAGGAGAGGTTGCCCTGCCTCCAAGCAGGTTATGAGCAAGTGGGTAGTTGAGGCTATTACACTTGCTTACGAGGCGGCCGGTCAGCCTTCACCTTTGGCTGTCCGTGCCCACTCGACTAGGAGTATGGCGGCCTCGAAAGCCTTGATATCGGGGGTTTCGTTGCACGATATTTGTAGTGCGGCAGGTTGGTCCTCACCGCATACATTTGTTCGTTTTTATGACTTGGACCTAGGCTCCACTCCAGGGTCTAGGGTGCTTGTGTCTTAGTGTGCTATTTTATTTCATACAGTACAGGCATTTGTCATATGGCGTCGTGGGTATGGAGTTCCCACCGCGTTCCAAACGCAGCTTGAGTTCCCTTGAAAGGGAACGTCTCAGGTTACGTATGTAACCCTGGTTCCCTGAGAGGGAACGAGAGCTGCGTTTGCCTGCCATACTTCCTGCATGCCTGTGATCGACTTGCTTCAGGCCTTTTCAGAAGCTGATGCGGTCTGTTTTCTGGGGTGCTTTATAGTTTTCCTGGTCATGACGTCACCGCCCATGACGTCTCGTTCTTCCATTGGACTGATTATACACGTGCTTCACGACGCAATCACGCAGAGCGTTCCCACCGCGTTCCAAACGCAGCTCTCGTTCCCTCTCAGGGAACCAGGGTTACATACGTAACCTGAGACGTTTCCCTGGCCTAAAGCTCCATGTTGCCAAGAGATAAAGTGTCTATAGGCTCCATAACAGTACTCTCTGTAGTCATCCCCAGGCTCCCTGATGTTGCCTAATGCTGTAATGTCCTCCTGGTACTGTCTGTGAATGCGAATAAAACCTTCTTCAAGGCAGTACTGGGAGAAGTGGGGCATTAGGCTCACACAGTTAGCTTGATACTGGCCACAGCATTTCCTCTCCTGGTCCGTAGTAGTGATGTGTCGTTCATGAATGATTCGTTCATTTTGAACGAATCTTTAATATGACTCGGGACTACCGAGTTGTCTCGGGAGTGATTCGTTTATTTTGTGTTACCCGTGCATGCGCATTGCGCACCATATGGATTCTGAATCTGTACTGGAAACAGAAATGATTCAGTTCATCTCTCAAGTCTAAAGATCAGGGTTCAGGGGTGAGTCCGAGTCTTTCGTTCTTCCTGTTAGTCCCATAGAGCCTATGCTGTTAGTACCGGAAAGAGAAATGATAAGTTCATCTCTAAAGTTAGGGTTCGGCGGGTCTGAGTCTTTCGATTCTTCCTGTCAGTCCATTGAGCATGCTGTCAGACCACCGGAAAGAAGAATGATTAGTTCATTTGAGTCTTTGAGTCCTTCGTTCTTTAGTCACGTAAATTGTCACTGTATTGAATAGCCTAATTCACAAACTTTTTACAAACTAATTCACAAACTTTTTACAAACAAGCACGTAGATGATGTATAATATAATAGTAGTTAATTCATGAATAATATATAATAAAACACACCACAGATGCATAATATAGAAAAGAGATGGACAGGGACAATAATAAGGAATAAGGAATAATAGAACTTTTGTTTATAATGTTTATTGAACATATTTTGTATTTTAATGCCTATATAACACAATATACATTCAGACACAGTCAATAGCATTTGATGCGAGAGTGGTCACGTGAGAAAGAACGCGAAGGACTCAAACCCGAAGACTCAAATGAACTAATCATTCCCATTTACGGTTCTGATAGCATAGACTTAATGGGAATAATAGGAAGAAGCGAAAGACTTGGACCCAGCCAGAACCCGAACTGAGAGATGAACTAATCATTTCTCTTTCCGGTGCTGACAGCATAGACTCTATGGGACTGACAGGAAGAACGAAAGATTTGGACCCAGAGCCGAAACCCGAACTCGAGAGATGAACTAATCTTTACTCTTTCCGGTCCTGCTATATCGCACGGCACGGCCCAGCAGACAGCACAGATCAGAGTCAGACACTGACGAGTCAACAGCTAACGTCTCGAGACATGAGAGGAGGAGAACAAACCTGATAAATATGAAGTTGCAAAGGAAAGAACGTCTCGGATCAGGAGGTGAGGTGAACTATAACAGGGTCAGACTGCATACTCTGAGACCCAGCAACTAATTAATATACAGTTATTTCAGTTGCTTATAATTTGGCTTTGGCTGCATTACCCTGTAGTTATTTATGTTATTTTTACAAATGTAATCAAGATTTTCGTTAGTATTAGATGTTTTGGGATATTTAAAATGACATTTTAATTATATAATGATGAAATGAGCGAAATGACTCGATAAAAGATTCGTTCATTTTGCTTAACGAGACTCAAAGATCCGAGTCAGTAAAATGATCCGAACTTCCCACCACTAGTCATTTCCCGACAGTTACCACAGGTACTTCTGGGACTGCAGCAGAAGATGGAGCACCGTGTCTGAGCTGATGCATTATCAAGGCAATAAAGACCAGGCCTGGCTGTCTGTCAAGCAGAAGGGTGGAGAGCTCTATGTGTTATTCTAGGGTCATCTCCTGTAGAAGTCTCTGAAGAAAAAGGAACACAGGGAAACATAATCAATATGCAATATTCACCATTTATATACTCTGGTTACTATGTCTCAATAATGTTGTTTTTAATATTGTATCCACTTAAAATGAACTATAGCAGTACTCATTATTACGATTAGTATTTGATGCTCTAGCACTATTTATCATTACACTTCTGCTGATGTTGTAAGTTATATGTCAACGTCATTAACTTTATTTAAAATTATATTTTAAAATGTATTGTATGATATTTTCTGCTTACCTACATTATATAGTGATTTCTTTTCCTTAATATCTTGACATGCAAGCTTAGCAAATGTGACCCAGAATATCCCATAGGTTATCAATACATCATTTCTGATTCTGATAAAATATGTACATATTTTAAATATTAAATATGTTGACAATATGCTACTATATTGGGGTTTGAAGTCTGTCCAGTATTTGCTAAACTTGTGTAATCATATAATCATTGTTGCCCAGTAAATGACAGGTTACACCATGAAAACATTCAACTACTAACTAACGTTACAGTTCCAGGGGTACATGTGCACAGAGCTATGTAAATAACGTTAACACTGTGTGCTTACATGTTATAAAGTGCAGGAGACAGGTCAGAATATAATAATGTTACAATAACTTTATAAATACAAACCTCGGTAACAGCTCTCCGGTTCCTTTGGAGGGCTAACACTCTTTCTTCATCCTCTGAGCCGTCGATCCGGGTAGGTCCTCCTCTGCCTCTCCTTTCCCTGACTGCACCTACAACCAGAGATGTATAAAGTACTAGAAACCCGGACTTGAGTAAAAGTACAAGTGCTCTATCAAAAAAGTGACTTGAGTAGAAGTTGAAGTGCTCTTTAAGCACCACACTTAAGTAGAAGTACTAAAGTATTCAACATTTTTTGTACTTAAGTATTGCAAGTAGTTTATTTTAAAATTCACTACTTAAGTACTAAAAGTAAAAGTACAAGTATTGTGTCATGTAATTATTAAAGAAAGCAGTCAAAAGTTTGAACTAGCAATCAAATAAGGCGCTTTGGCGGGATACAAATTTGCTTTGGCGGCCGCCAAAAAAATGTCATTGCAGGAAAACCCCTGCATTAGTTGTCAATGTGTGTGTCAATCAATACCATTACCCTATAAAACTGGCGTGTGATTTAGGCAGCATGAAAGCCAACTTGCAACGAATGATTCAGCCCGTTCTCATCCTTTAGCATCACATAGGTGACGCTATATGACAAAACGGCGCTATACTACGCACATGGCACCCTTTATCGTTAATATAACACGCCAATCCAAGGCGTCATAAATGCTTTCGCGTAATATGAGACTACCCTACCCTACCCCACACCTAAACCTACCCATCACAGCGCGTGTTATATTAACGATAACGGGTGCCATGTGCGTAGTATTTCGCTGTTTTGTCATATAGCGCTAAAGGATGAGAATGCATTGAATGATTCTGACAATTTTTATAATTGTAACGAGTAACTAGCAGAACATTAAAAAAATATCGAAGTAAAAGTATTAAATTCATCAAGAATATCTACTGAAGTAAAAGTAAAAGTATGAGAAAAAAACAATACTCTAGTAGAGTACAGATACAGCATTATAGTACTTAAGTACAGTACTTAAGTAGTTCTACTTTGTTACTATACATCTCTGCCTACAACACCTCTGCCTCTCCAGCTTCTACCTCTCCCTCTTCCAGTTACCTCTGGTGCGTATTCAGGTTGTTCCTGACTCTGAAAACGTGTATAAACAATGCTGTCCGACTGATGCCTTGGAAATCATAACGTTAACTATTTCCCCTTATGTAGCTGCTTTGATGCTCTTATCCTTAGCTCTTATCTTGTACTAACTAGCATAGAAACAAGCTATGGTAAAGTCAGTGAATAAAACACTAACACAATGATGATCAAATAACAATCGCAATAAAATGTTGAATAACATGTTGATTTACTGAATAATGAAGTAAATACAATTTAATATCAAATTTAATATAAAAAAAACCTCATTGCTTGACTTGCTACTCTCTGCAGACTCAAACGACGACATACTTTATTTGCTTTGACTTTATCCTACGTTGTGCCACCGTAGCTTCAAAATAGAGTTTGCAAATGGAGGGAGAGGCCGTGAGTGACTTGCTGTTTGCAATTCGCAATCCTCACCACTAGATGTCGCCAAAAACTACACACTGCACCTTTAAGTGCTATTAATTAATAAATAAAAAGAAAGAGATTTTATATTACCTGTGGTCTGCCTGATTTGTGTCTTTGGTGTCAGCTCCTCCGGAGTGTGGTTATTGACCACTTGGTGTAACGGTCACATATGGGGCATATATTATTCATTTGACACACAAACACAAGCAGACAAGACCTTTTTAGTTTAAAAAATCCCTCTCAACGGCAAGGCACAGATCATGAGTGAGATGATACAAGCAGCGCGAGCGCGGCCAGAATCTGCTTTACGCGCTCGCGCCGAGTATGCAGTAGGCACATTGTCATTGTGACTCCCCACCCTGCCTCCACGTTGCCCACTAACTGTACCATGAATACTTCGACCTCGTATAACATACCCAGTGATAATAGACAAAGTCTCCACCACAATGTCGTCGCGATTGCGGAGAGGCTCTGATAAAATGGCTCACTCTCATACTAGCTCTGCTTTTGATTGCACTTATTCAATGCGCTCTAACTTCGAACATTTTGTATAGAAACATGACGTTTTTTTTAGTCTGGTTGAAGTATGACATGTCTGCCATCCATTGGAGGGGAGGTTGAACAAAATTTGACACCCAATTTGACAAAATCGGCCATTTTATTCAGTGACCCATCTTGTCGAGTAAACTCGACTGTGACGCCTAGAGGGTTAACAGTTTATTTTTACATATGTCTTAACTCTGTGTGACCAAAAATGATGGAGTACTTTAAGTCTTCTGCCATATGGGAAAAATCAGCCAAAATGCGCGGTGCATTTGCCGACCCCAGAGGGTTAAGACCCCGGCCTGGCTATGTGCCCAAGGTTCCTACCACTCCCTTCAGGGACCAGGTAGTGAACCTGCAAGTGCTGCCTTTGGAGGAGACAGACCCATCCCTGTTCACGCTCTGCATTTGTACATGGACAGAACCCAATGTCTCAGAACCTCAGATTCCAGATCTTTGTCTGCTACGGAGGCCAGCAAAAGGGAAAGGCTGTCTCCAAGCAGAGGATGGCTTGATAGTGGATGCCATTGCCTCTGCTTACCAAACTCAAGGTGTGCCCTGCACGCTCAGTTTGCATGCACACTCCTCGAGAGGCATTGCATCTTCCTGGGTGCTGGCTCGTGGGCGCCTTCACTAACCAGATATCTGTAGAGCTGCGGGCTGGGCGGAACAGGTTCGCTAGATATTATAGCCTACGTGTAGAGCCGGTCTCCTCCAGTGTTCTCACCCTAAACGAGTAGAAGCACAGAGAGGCCTGGCTCTGTCGGCTTGCTGCACCCTACTGTGCACCCTTATTGCTCCAGAGTGAAAAACCTGTCGAGTCCTCAGTGATGAATGACAGTTTCTGTGTGTATGGGTGATGGAAGGAGACACATGAGTTACGGCGAAAGCTGGGGCTTGCACTTGACCCACTTACTTACCGCTTGGCTCCGCCCTCGCTCCCCCACTGCAGAATTTGCTGAACCACGCCCCCTCATCCGGTGCCAGGCCTTTATCTGCTAAATCCTTGAGAGCCGGATCTGGGCTGGATTTCACATGTGTGACCCCACGGGATCCCATTTGTGTTTATTCTCCACGGCTGCTCCTAATATGGAAGCCTGTGTATCTCTCCTTGGGCTAAGTCACCTTTTCTTTGATATGCAATACAACCTTTCTGGGTTCAGTCCATATGTATTTTCCACATAACTCTTTGAAGAAGTGGCTTTCGCAGCGTTCTCCTTCCTCAAATAGAAAGGGCACGCTTTCCCAGTGCTACTGCATATATCTCAGGGTGTGTGTTATGCACGAAACAACAGTGTCAGATACACTCTGTGTAGAGGCTTGCACGGGGTGCTGGATGCAGTGACTGTGGCGCTTTGGTGGGGATTCCTGTTGGTCAGTCATGACCTACGTTGTAGTTACTGACCAATAGGGAACGTCCCGGTTACATATGGTTTACCCTTGTTCCCTGATGGAGGGAATGGAGACGTAGGTCCTGCTGCCACATCTGCTGTCACCTGCCAGGGCGGTAGGCTTATCAGGCTTGGCTCCTCAGCGAAAAAGCGAAAATGCCAATTGCAGCAGCTGCTGTATACCCGGGTTATATACCCACGCTAACGAGGCTGCGCAGCTGATGCAAATGATTGCACGCCAATGTGTATTGGTTTGTTTTAGTTTTACTCGAAGTAGATTGGCCTCTCTAGCAAAATTCCTATTGGTCAGTCATGACCTACCGTCTCCGTTTCCTCCCTCAGGGAACGAGGGTTACCCATATGTAACCGAGATGTCATCCTGTTAAGACCAGATGCAAACACACACAAAAAAAAATTTACTGGGAAAAATGCCACATTAAACTGATCATAAAGAACCAGAACATGAACATTGTATAACAGATGTTATACAAAGAATGTGATATAAACAGAACACATTAAAGGGGTGGTTTACTGCTTTTTTTCTTTGCATGATTGTGTTTATGGGGTGCAATATAACATGTATTTGTGTTTTTTCTTTTTTTTAAAGTCTTATTTTTCATAAATTTCACCTTTATTGTAAGCCGCGTTCTCCTCTGTCCTCTGAACGACTGGTTGACTTCCTGAGTCTATGAAACCACTCCTTCAGAAACAGGCAGTGGGCTCAGATTGGTTAGTTTGGGCTGGTGTGTTGTGATTGGCTAAACTGTAGCTCACGTTGTCCGGAAGGTTCAGTCCCATTACCTTTATGGGCGAAACGTGCATGTGCTCCGGTCCAGACGCAGAGCCGCTCTGTTCCAATGTACAGTAAATAATGGTGTCGATACTGCAGTATCAGAGCCAGATTCAGACCCAGAAAGCGGCAATGAAGAGAGTCAACCAGAACCTCCCTAAACACGGCTCTTAAAAATCATTTCTGAATGGTAATTTGCCTATATTTTTTTTACTTTATACATGTTTGTTTTACACTGACTGGCTACTAATGTTATATACACAAACAGAGTCGGCATTGGTTTATGTTCTTGATCAAATCAAAAATAACATTCATTAAGTATGTAAATACAAGAAAAATACTTTTAAAACATTAGTACTTATACAAAATTCAGGTCCATAATGTTTGTCACGCGTTTGTCATAGACACAATATAGCATAACTTGTAGCCTAGTGGCTATAAAGCCAGCGCTGGCATTTGATAAAACTAAAACACCGACATGCAAATACGTTTAAAATGTCTTAGTCTTAGCCTACTTACAGGTTGTGGCCCAACAACTGCTGCCTCTGGTTTTAAAGTTGGAACTGCTTCATGTTTTTAGTAACAGTTTCTTTTTGAATCCGGCATTGAATTTGTGGAGATTACTGGAAGCTGTCTTCCATGAAATGCGCAGCACAGGGAGCCAAATTCCGATTGTCATTTTCAGGAACATATGAAGAGTTTGGTTCCAAAATGCTATAAATCCATTTTGATGAATTTGAGTAAAACATTTTCTTTAGCAAGAAAATGGGAAGATGAAAACCACTATTTTCTGTTTCAAATTTTCACATAGCATTTGTAGGTTATAATATTAATAAAAAAATAAATCCAGGTTTTGATTTTCAAAGATTTATTATAAAAACAGATATCGTTTTTTCCCAAAATGCAATAAATCCATTAATTTTTTTTTTTCAAAATGCAATTAATCAAAATAAAATGTATACACATCAAATTTCTTGTGCATACTATAAATCCATTGCTTTAATATAACAATATTTGGTGACACTTTAAGGGTACATGTCATGAATTATCATGAATTCATGGATAAATGAATCATGCATGAATTATGCATTCGATTCATTCATACATTATTATTATCAACAGGAACTAACAAAGTTTTTTTTTTTAACAGTTCAACGTTTTTCATTCATGACTTCATGGATGAACAACACCTTAATTAAAACATTTAACTAAGATGAGCACATCATGAATTATGATTTATTAAGCATGATCTAACGTTACTTCTGCATATCGCTGTTGTCAACCTTGAGATGTCGCCGCTGAGCTTTTTTGACGGCAATCAGCTGTAAAATGGCTTGGTCCTGCTCAGTTTTCATTGACTTTGAATAAAACAACTGAAAGTTTTTCAAAAGATCCTCTGGGGTCAGTGTGTCAGCGTGACAGAAGTTTGATGCTGTCGTGTGAGAACAAGCAACGGCATTTCCTCCTCCCCGAGTGGCTCATCTAATCTCCTCACGTAAATGATTCGATTTTGCAGGTCACGTCTACCCGTGCAGGATGCCTTACCCTCCGCAGGTTCACCAATGCTGTCAAAATTATTCTTTTTTTGTTTGTTTGTTTGTTAATCGAAAGGACAAAATAGATGTATAAACCTAGGAAGCCGGGTGTAGTTAAAGCGCTGCCGTTACTGTTTACATTGCGTGGAATGGTGCGTTGTGATTGGTTAAGCGGATATGTCGCATTTTGCAGAAAAGGGAGACTGGCGTTTGTCGCGGTTTGGAAAGAAAGGGAGAAAACATTACATAATAACACGGCGGATATCGCATTTTACGTAAAATTAAACATTGTTTTGTATCTGGTCGGTATTGAAAAGTCAGATTTTTGCAGTAACTCATTTTTTTTTAATGGTGTTTATCGGTGCTTGGAACCAAACTCTTCATATTCAAACATAAATTGTATCCATTGTTGACGAAGTACAGCGTCCGTGGAAGCCCAAGCACAGAAGACCTGACAGCTTGGTGAACACAACACAGCCGCAGAAATATGGCCATGCCCTTTCCTGCATATTCCCGGAGGGAGGTGTTGATGTAAATGTATAGGTCAATGACGTCTAAACCCCGTGCTGTAGTTGCAATTGGAGTCGTTTTTTAGGCAGTAAACTTCCTGAATTTAAAAGACGATATCTCTGCTTACATTGAACATTCAGCGCTGCAACTTTGCAGATAATGTTAATGCACCAACAGCAACATTACACACTATTTTAAATAAAAAAGTGAAATCGCAATCAACCCCCACATTTAAACTTAATTACACGTATTGAGTTAATGCAGGTTCCACTGAATGTAGCCTTAGTTTGACGCTTTATCCACTTCTTTATCCACATCCACTTCAATAAATCCACAGGGCAACTCTTGATGAATATCTTCGTTTACTTGGTAATCCACAAAACATCAGCACAGGAACATTACAAAGTATAAACGATTAATTAAAGGGAATAGAAATAAAGATAAAGTCAAAACTGTGTGGCTTCACTCTCCGTGTGTCCGTCCGTTCACGCAGCCAACTTCACATCAATGAATGACACGAGAACAGCGTCACTAACTCTCGTCACACAGACACGCAGCTCCGTGTCACACACACACACACGTCATATTAGATAATTATTTTAGATAATGACGTCAACTTGCTTGCTTTAGATAATTACCCAATTAACTCTATAAATATCTGCAAATACTGCAAAAACATAAATCACTGTTTAACACACAAATCAAATTATTCATCAAACAACTGCATTTAGGCTCCTACATTACCGGCCCCTAATTGTTATCAATGTCCTTGAAACAATTATAAAAACTTAAATCAAAGGAGCCTGAATGATAACTAACAAACTATTTAAAGAAATATTCTTGGTCTTCGCCCTATCGAAATAGGGTCTTTCCTTTGGAACAGCTTATGCGTCGTCCTCCGATCCTTGAAGCAGACATAGCTTTGTTATCGGGCGACAAAGCTTGTTGCTCTTAGTCTTGACTTTCACCTGACGAACGAAGCCTTTCTTGTCAGGAAAAATCTCCACAATTCTTCCAAGTGGCCACGAATTTCTGGGCGATGAATCATCCACGATCAGCACTACATCACCAACACTGAAGTTTCTTCCAGGTGTGAACCATCGTTGACGTTCTTGGAGCTGCATTAGATATTCTTTACACCAGCGTTTCCAGAATATATCAGCGAGGTACTGGACTTGTCTCCATCTGCGGTTAGCATACTGGTCATGGAGACCTTCATCATCCAAAAGCTGTTCCTTCACTGTGGTGTTAAGAAAGGTCTCAAGCTGTTGCAATCCAGACATCCATTTTTTCCAGCTCTTAATGACACTATCAGGCAGATCTTCATCCCAACTATACTTCTGCATCACTGGGGCGAGAATCCCAACGGAGTCATGTAAATGGAACAGACGAAGGAAAGTAGGCCTCTTCTAGTGTATGGTCGAACTTTGAGGTTGATTTTGAACTTGAACTGATCCGTTTCGGCGCACCACTGTATTCCCAATGCTCTCTCCATTGGCAAGTAATCCTCATTCAAGTTCAAATCCTGAAAACCCTGGGCCTTTTCCTCTTCAGGAATGGAGTTAAGCACCCTTCAACTGTTACTTTGACCATTTTGTAAGTTGGAAATCCACCTTTGCCAACATATTCCTCAAATCGAGCGCAAAGAGTAATTGCTGCTTCTTCACTTGTGACTGACTTAATACAACTCAGTCTAAGTCGAAGCTTTTCTTCACAGTTTTGGCCGCTTCTGAACCAGAACTATCACTCAAAGTCTGTTAGCACATTTTTGCATTGCAAAGGTTGCAGCGCTTCAGGAAGAGAGTGCGCAGAAGGTGTGGACCATCATATTATTAAAGAATGCCCTGCTCAGTAATTCCATTAGCCACCAAAGGAATCTTAAGAGATCAATGTCTTCACTTCTGACTCTGATCTGGTAGAATCACTTAGCTCCACAGTTCAGTAACAGCCAAGTCTCTGCAGAACCTTGAGAGTCACCCACAACTGGCTGCATCACAATCCTGAGGAAAGCTATTGATTCAGTGATGTTCCTTGAAAGCTGGCTCCACAATCAGAGAGCAACACGTTGTTTCTCTTAACTGGATGTCTAACTCCGATAATGAGGCAGATGCCATGTTCCATACCCTCCATTGGTTGACATTCAACACCATGCAGCTCCACAGCATAGCCTTTCTTGCATCTGCTTCATTGGCAGAGCGTATTCTAGTGAATCTTGACATATATTGAAATCTTTCCGTCGGTTAAGTGCACAGTTGCTTGCAACTGGTCTGTTATAGCATATACGATGACTTGTTCTTCACTGGCAGCAAACACTGTAATACACCATTCACAGGGTTTGAAGACTCGAGGCGCCATGTCAGATTAAACTGATAATTCACATTTGAACATTCGAATGTATTCATTTTGCAACCATCAGGGAAGTCCAGCTGGAACTGCAGCTGCCAAGCTCTTCTAGTTTGGCTTATGAGATTGAGGATTAGTGGTCTGACTCCTGTTCAATGTGTTTTATCCCTCATATCAGCTTTCACCTCTGAGTAGGTAGTCCATTGCCGTCCATCCTAATATGTTCTCGCAAGGTGGGGCGGTAATGACCACTGCTAACCACCTGCAGTGGCTTCCATAACCTCAAACATCTGCGAATGCAGTAATACGACCTTTGCTTGATAAGTGGGGAGTTACACCTCCTTTTAAATGAGCCAACTGTCAATATCCTCTTGACCACGGATATTGTCTTGGTTACAGGGATATGTTTCTGTGAAACATCAGGAAGCTTGATGAGTGATTGCCATGCAGACCACTGATTCCATGATCGCATTCAAATGCGAGTGTTAACAATAAATTCACTCTCCCAGTTGTTCGTAGCGATGCTTGTGTTGGGTTACCGCTTCATACTCTTGATTTGTTTAATGGCTAATGACAAAAGTACTATAAGCTACCTTGAATCAAAGAGATGAATCAGGTTGTTCACTGCATTGAGTTCCCCTTTTGTGTCCTGGCCAGGCACTGGAATGATTGAAAGAGCACAGTTTCCTTTACCGACCAAGTGACTGCAAAAGCTTCTAATGTGTACAGAGGCCTTGAAGGATTCAGTGCACAAGCAGCTTCGTAGATGTTTCTTCATGTAAGCCTTCAGTATCCATGTGCAGCAATGGGATGCAGTCAAGATGCATTGACATAAGACTTTTCTACAGCTACTTGCTCATGTGGCAGTGCTTCAAGCACCTGCAAAAGCAAAGACCTTTGTAGCAGAAGTGAACTTTTCGGTTGTCGACTTGCACTTGCAGTTTCTCCAGACTGAACTGTATTCTCTCACCTGCAATAAACACAGGCTTGTGTTATGCAGTCTACAAGGCATTAATCTTGTGTGTTGTGGCTGTTTGTTCACTTTCAGTTTGCTTGAATTCTTTGCAGTTTGAAGACAATGGCAAGTAAATACTTTTCTTGGCCTGAACGTCCCTGGGTACTGTGTTTGGGTTTCTGTTCGTACCGCTATTTTGGTCTAGATAGTTTCTTGAATGTTCCATAAGAGTATGGTTAGTGTGTCTACTGACTGCTTATTGCGAATTCGACTAAAATGCTTGAATTTGGCCCTTTTCTTTTGTTTTTTCTTCTGGTCACATGCAAGCCTTCTCAAGCTTCTTCGGACTTATTATGGAGAGCTGTAACCAAACCTTTATGTTCACTGTGTTGTTCCAAGTCTTCCATGTAGCTTCTGTAGTCATTGTGCTCCAGCACCTGTTGTGAAGACAATGCCAAGGACTGCAGTGCAGCCATCTTCTGACCTATTCTGTCTGCAATCAACACCTCCTTTAGTAAGCTTTCTATATTGTTGTAATCATCACCAAAAACTTCCTTAGCATCTTCTTCACTCACCAGTAACCTGCTGAGGGTTCCATGTGAATGCAACTTTACCAATTCATGTGGTTTGCTCACTTGTTATACAACAAAAGCTGTAGGCAGATCACAACTGTCACCAGTTAAGGCCCTCAATTCCATGTTCAATAAATCTGATAAAGGGTTTATCTGGCAGGCCACCTTTAAATGTTAAATCATGAGCTCAGGAAAGTAATGTGGCTTGTGGTTCTTAGGAGGTACTAGGTGAGCAGTGAGACTTATTGAGAACATAGCCTTGCATTAAATTATAAGCACAGGTCCAACGTTCGGGGCTCCATGTTGAATGCACAGAGCTCTTTGTGAGCTTGCTCAGATGAACCTTTGTTTCAAGCTTGGGCATACATTCGAGATATACTGATGATAGATTGGTTTGTTTATGTTCACCTTTGTTTTCAGCAATTGTTCATCATCTTCTATAATGCTCTCTGCTGCTTGTGTCATTGCATATCTTTGCAAAACTTCCATTTTGCATCATGACTCTGCAAGAGCAGTCTGCATTGCATGCATCTCCTTTTCAGCCTTTCTTGGCCAGCTTTAGTTCTTTTTTGTTCAGCATTAGACGCTTGCAGCTCTAGCGCTTCTCTTCTGCAGTGCCAATCTGCTTCTTCCTTTTATAGCTACATTTCTCTCTTAAAGCTGCCGCCTTTGCCTTTAATGCAGCGTGCTCCATTTCTGCCTTTATTCTCACTGAAGATGTAGATGATAATGCGCTTCCACATTGTGATCCGAATCTACTTGAGCGTTTCATGCTGGGTTTTGAAGATGTAGTGGACCTACTATCTGTGGGCATTACTTGTTTATTGTACTCTTCAGCCTGCTCAGAGCGTTTCATGACCTCTTTCATCCATTCCTTGCATTTCCAGAAGAAATCATTCAATGTCTTATTTTTAAGATCAAACCAATTCTTTTGGTCAGTCCAGAATTCTTCATCAGACATACATTTTCTCAAAGCTGAATTTGAGTCGGAAAATTCCTGTTGCAAACCAGCGAAGTCCACACGCAATTTATTTTTAACGATGTCAGCATTTGCGTCATCTTCCATTAATTGCACGATATGCTTTGTCAGGCTCGTGAGCAGAGATAGCTTATGCCTGCGTGCATTAAGCTGTCTGTATTTGCGTTCTTCCACAGCTTTCTCAGTCAATTTTACTGTCCGTTTTACACTGTCTTGTTCCTCCATGATAAGTGAATGTTTACACACCTTTTAGTGCAAATATCAAATCCGTAGAGTGAACTTATCACACGCGAACTGCGTTCCACTTCTTCGTTCAGCCGAAGGCGTCCTTTTATTTATTTATTTCTCTCTCGCGCGCGCGCAAGTAGTTTCAGTTTCGTTTCTTTAACGATCCTCAGAAGAGCGAAGAAAGCTACAGCTTACGGTTTCCCCGTGAAAGTTTCCTCCTTCCGTCCTTCGTCTCGAATCAGGTAGTTCCAAAGTCCGTTAATCCTTGAGGAGCTAGTTTTTTGACTAAATGTACAGTTCCACTGAATGTAGCCTTAGTTTGACGCTTTATCCACTCTCTTTATCCACATCCACTTCAATAAATCCACAGGGCAACTCTTGATGAATATCTTCGTTTACATGGTAATCCACAAAACATCAGCACAGGAACATTACAAAGTATAAACGATTAATGTAAAGAGAATAGAAATAAAGATAAAGTTCAAACTGTGTGGCTCCTCCCTCCGTGTGTCGATCCAGTCACGCAGCCAACTTCACTCCATGAATGACACGAAAGCGTCACTGAACTCTCGTCACACAGACACGCAGCTCCGCGTCACACACACACAAACGTCATATTAGATTAATTATTTTAGATAATAACGTCAATTTGCTTGCTCTAGATAATTACCCAACTAACTCTATAAATATCTGCAAATACTGCAAACATAAATCACTGTTTAACACACAAATCAAATTATTCATCAAACAACTGCATTTAGGCTCCTACAATTAATATTTGAAAAGGACAAAACTGCAAAGGTCACATACAGACTGCATCAAATGCATCAGTGAAGACCTGAAAGCTTTCAGTCATTTAAGTGAATGCTACAGATATGATCTCCCTCTAGTGTAAAAAACTACTAATGTAAGACTTAATGAACTTCATTCTCAGTAATCGGAGATGAAATGCAACGCGTTTCCTAGTTTGTTTTACAAATATCAAAGATGTACTTTGCGAATCAGTTATGCAATCATTTGATCTGTTGTGTTATGTCAACTAAATAAACCATACAGCAAAAATCATGTGGAAAAAAGGTTTTGTTTGATATATGACTTGCCTTTTGTTGATCAAATTTGCCCAATGCTATCAATATTCATATTCATAATCACACTTACTTTTGAACGGTATTTCGGTTGCGGGTGGAGGAATATAAACTTTTAAATTATCCAATATGTAAAATGAATTTAAAAATGATGGTTTTGTGTGAAAAGTATAGGGTCTAAGCTTTTGTAATGATATAACATATGACTGTTAATGTTTCATCAGGACCTTTAAATATTAAAGGGTTAATAATAACATTCTTAATAACACAATCCCCCCACCCCGGTACCGGGTTTACCGACCTTAACAGGTTAATGGGGTTAGAAGAACTGGAACCTTCCTTCCTCTTTTTCCAACAATTGCTATTCACACGAAATGCCTGCAGAGCTTCTGCTCAAGCGGTGTGAGGGCCAAATTTACATCTCCCTGTTCCTCTGATGTGTCCTTCGATAAGTATGCAGACAGGCGCATTCGGGACACTTCACCTGCTCTCCGCCGATTAAAAAGCATAACTTTGAGTCAACGTTACTTTTGCAAGTTCCTTCCAATTTGTGGATGAACGATGTTCTTTTAAATCTTTAAGATGTTGCTGCTGTTTTTCTTCTCTAGATAGCAATGTAGCTTTTGATATTCGAGTAAGAGGTAAAAGTTGCGGGGCATTCCAGCTTTGGCCCGGTTAAGTTGGGTCAATGCCTGGCCTGCAATATCAAACCTCCAGCTCTCTAAATACAACTGTGCGAACTCCTCAGCATCTTTAATGGTTTCTTTATCTCTCTCTTTCAGTCCTTCGGACTTGATAAACATAGCCAGACGAATGCAGGCTGTGTCCTACCTTGCGTGCAAGAGAGGGGACATTGGTATATCCCAGTTTCCTCACTGAATCCAGAGAGGTTCTTTGCAGCTCTTGACAACCTGTGAAGTACTGTTCAGGTATGATGGAGTTCTTGAATGGTCCTAGCATTGGTGCTGATTTTTTTAGCTTCCAATAAAAGCCTGCCAAGTTCTCGCAGTTTTTGGCAGTATATTGCTGGTGTTGTACTTGACTATCTTTCTCATTCTTTTGAACAACCTGAACCCATAATTGAGGATGCAGTTGTCTCCTTTAATTGCAACTGCAATCTTGTCCTGGAATCATTACACTCAAGACTTCCAATACGCGTCTGTATATTCTGATGGAGAAGGTTCAGCGAAAGCACATAATGCCTGAACTCTATTTTTTCCTGGTTTAGCATTTTTGGGTTTGAAGCTGCAGACCTTAAAATGCCGCCACATCGCTCTTCTTGAAAACAACCCATAGCAATGAATGCAATGTGCAAATTTATGTCCGTCTGATTTTTTTACCGGTTGTTTACATGGGATTAGTTTTCCTTTTTTTGTTTCCAAAACATGACTGTTGTGTCTTAAAAGCTTCCCCTTATTTCGTATGTAGTCCAATTGTAGTTTTCTTTCCTTTGAGTTTTTTGGTAAATTGAATGCTTTCGCAACATCTGATTCATCTTGGTGTTTACGCCACAAGTGTCCTTTGACATTTTCTGGACAAACTTCCTGCAATAAAAGCAGAAATGTTTCTTGTTATAGCTTCTGGATCCGTCATTTTTCTTTAAAGTTGGACTGACAATCATATACTGCTCTTCTTCCAGGGGCACTGAAACACTGTTTTCAGAATATGTTGTGATTTCCTTTCAGTTCCATCAACTCTGCTATTTGGAAATCTTTGTGTGGGATCATGACATCTTTCCAAAAGTCTTCTCTGGCTAAAGTCAAATTGGCTATGACTAGAGGACTCACTTCCACTCTCTCTGGGAAGATCTACTTCCACTCTCCCTGGGCTTAGACTTGCTTCCAGTCTCTCGTGAGGATTTACTTCTACTCTCCCTGGGCTTAGACTTGCTTCCAGTCTCTCGTGAGGATCTACTTCCACTCTCCCTGGGCTTAGACTCTGCTCTGTCTGGAGGACTCGCTTCCACTCTCTCGTGAGGATTTACTTCCACTCTCCCTGGGCTTAGACTTTGCTTCCAGTCTCTTCGTGAGGATCTACTTCCCACTCTCCCTGGGCTTAGACTTGCTCTGTCTGGAGGACTCGCTTCCAGTCTCTCGTGAGGATCTACTTCCACTCTCCCTGGGCTTAGACTTGCTCTGTCTGGAGGACTCGCTTCCACTCTCTCTTGAGGATCTACTTCCACTCTCCCTGGGCTTAGACTTGCTCTGTCTGGAGGACTCGCTTCCACTCTCTCGTGAGGATCTACTTCCACTCTCCCTGGGCTTAGACTTGCTCTGTCTGGAGGACTCGCTTCCACTCTCTCGAGAGGATCTACTTCTTCTCTGGGCTTAAACTTGCTCTGACTGGATGATGCACCTTTCTTCTTTTTCCTTTTCCAGGGTTAATTCCATACTGCTATCACTTTCTGTGCTTTCATCCCTGGGATTTGGAATATACTCCTCTTCGCTACCTAAGTTTGAGTCATTCCGATTCCATGAGATTCATCTGAATCTTTAAAAACAAACACAAATCTGTTAATACCTATTTTTGCAACATTACATATAAAAAACCTGAGTATACTGATTGAACAGGGTCAGGATACTAAATGAAGAAAAATCTGTATGGACCATTTTCAGTACAAGTAAATTTTTAAATTAGAAGAATCCCCATTAGACTCACTAGCAAGAGCAACTGCCCAGCCCAGCTCCAGCCCAGCCCTCAGTCCAGCCCCACCCCAGCCCAGCCCTAGCTCTAGCCCCAGCACTAACCCAGCCCTAGCCCTAGACCAGCCCCACCCCCACCCCAGCACAGCCCAGCCCAGCCCTAGCCCCAGCCCAGCCCCAGCCCTAGCCCTAGCCCTAGCCCCAGCCCAGCCCCAGCCCCCAAAAAAGACTTACGGGATGGCAAGACCTTCTTCTCAGCTTCTGTGAAACCCTTTCTGGCTTAAAAAAAGGAGTCTCCTCTGCGCTGTCACTACTTGAATCATGGGACGACCGTGGGTAAAGTCTCTGCTACTCTATCCATTTGCAAAAAGAGAGAATGGAGATATTTTGCTGTATGATTGCTGTATGTATTTTAATTGATCTGGAAACCATTCAGAAGTTCACTTACTAGTGGCACAAAAATTATCACATAAGCAAGTTAATTATATTGTTAAAATGTGTTTTGGGGCTTACCAGAATGCTTTTTGTGCACTCAGCCGTGGAACAAGTTCATCATCCGATTTCATTGTTGGAATGGTTGCTTGAAGAAGCCTCATCACAAGTTTCTCTTCCACAACAGTTTCATCTGAATTGTACAAATGATCTGAAACATCTGGGCCAATATCATTCTGCCCTATAATAACATCCAGGTGTGGGGTGGGAGGTTCGTTTTCCATACCATCCTCATCAGTTTCATCACTATCTGGATAATCAACCAGTGAAAATCCTTGGACAGTAAATACCTAAAAATAAACAAAAAATTATTAAGTATGGAATTAGAAAGGTTGGCCAAAGAAACATGGCATGGTCTGACTTAAAAATCTAAATCCAGAAATGTGAACATCAGCCCTTTTAGACAGTGTAGAATTATAAATGTTAAAATCAGAGTACAGTTATACTGAAGTATTACAATACTATCATATAGTTGCCTGAGGAAGACCATTTGGATCCCCACGTTGGTAACACTTTATTTGAAAGGGTGTGCATAAGACTGACATGACACTGTCATAAACATGACATATCACCTGTCATGAACATGAAGGAGTCTTTATGAATGTTTATAACTTTTGTCATTAAGTGTCATTTGGTAAATTATGACACTTTTAATGCAAAGTGTGTGACATTACCTGGTCTTTAACAGCCAATATAAAGCCACATAAGCATTGGTCCACTTAAGTAATAGAACACCACATACATGTCAGCATAGATGAAGTGTTTGAAAGTACTTTTACCTGTGAGCAGGTCTGATCTGGGTTTGGTCCATCATTTAGCATCTGAGGAACAGGGCTGGAGCAGGAGTCTGAAGGCCTTTCACCTGAAATAGACAGACAAGAAGAGACTCAGAACTGTATGCAGAGACATTCACAGGCTAATACGGTCATCTAATGGTGAAACAGCACTGAACTTCGTGGACTAAAAAGCAGCTCACGTCTATTCCAGGAGTTTGCAGTTGATCAAATGAAAAATATTTATTTAAAACATCTAACAGCTCAGATACAGTATACAATTATGAATGTTAAAATCATAGTTGAGGTCATGTCAGGTGTTGCTACAGTGCATTAAAAACACTTACAGTAAGAACTGGACGGAAGGGCCCCACATGGTCTGACTACAGACATATGAGTGTGTAAAGGACAGACTAGAGAAACAAATGCATTTGGAAGATGGAAGGACCCCATAAGGACGTGACTGGAAACATGACGGTGTGTGTGACATTACCTGGCCTTTAATAGCCAATATAAAGCCACATAAGCATTGGTCCACTTTTAGTAATAGAACACCACATACATGTCAGCATAGATGAAGTGTTTGAAAGTACTTTTACCTGTGAGCAGGTCTGATCTGGGTTTGGTCCATCATTTAGCATCTGAGGAACAGGGCTGGTCTCATTCTCTACTGCTGCAGCAGGAGTCTGAAGGCCTTTCACCTGAAATAGACAGACAAGAAGAGACTCAGAACTGTATGAAGAGACATTCACAGGCTAATAATGTCATCTAATGGTGAAACGGCACTGAACTTCATGGACTAAAAAGCAGCTCACGTCTATTCCAGGAGTTTGCAGTTGATCAAATGAAAATATTTCTTTAAAACATCTAACAGCTCAGATACAGTATACAATTATGAATGTTAAAATCATAGTTGAGGTCATGTCAGGTGTTGCTACAGTGCATTAAACACACTTACAGTAAGAACTGGACGGAAGGGCCCCACATGGTCTGACTACAGACATATGAGTGTGTAAAGGACAGACTAGAGAAACAAATGTATTTGGAAGATGGGAAGGACCCCATAAGGATGTGACTGGAAACATGACGGTGTGTGTGACATTACCTGGCCTTTAACAGCCAATATAAAGCCACATAAGCATTGGTCCATTTTAGTAATAGAACACCACATACATGTCAGCATAGATGAAGTGTTTGAAAGTACTTTTACCTGTGAGCAGGTCTGATCTGGGTTTGGTCCATCATTTAGCATCTGAGGAACAGGGCTGGTCTCATTCTCTACTGCTGCAGCAGGAGTCTGAAGGCCTTTTACCTGAAACAGAGACAAGAAGAGACTCAGAACTGTATGAAGAGACATTCACAGGCTAATACGGTCATCTGAATGGCTGAAACAGCACTGAACTTCATGGACTAAAAAGCAGCTCACGTCTATTCCAGGAGTTTGCAGTTGATCAAATGAAAATATTTCTTTAAAACATCTAACAGCTCAGATACAGTATACAATTATGAATGTTAAAATCATAGTTGAGGTCATGTCAGGTGTTGCTAAAGTGCATTAAACACACTTACAGTAAGAACTGGACGGAAGGGCCCCACATGGTCTGACTACAGACATATGAGTGTGTAAAGGACAGACTAGAGAAACAAATGTATTTGGAAGATGGAAGGACCCCATAAGGACATGACTGGAAACATGACGGTGTGTGTGACATTACCTGGCCTTTAACAGCCAATATAAAGAGCCACATAAGCATTGGTCCACTTTAGTAATAAAACACCACATACATGTCAGCATAGATGAAGTGTTTGAAAGTACTTTTACCTGTGAGCAGGTCTGATCTGGGTTTGGTTCTCATCATTTAGCATCTGAGGAACAGGGCTGGTCTCATTCTCTACTGCTGCAGCAGGAGCTTGGGTTGTTTTCAACTGTATTGCAGATAAGGAAGAACTCATTTTAACACACATCAAAGATCAAAGATTAAATGCATTTCCATAGACAGTCAAGAGTAATATTGGAAACATGGTTAATATTGGAGAAATACAAAATTTGCTTTTGCAAAAAAAAAAGAAAAAGAAAGAAATCTCTATACTTAATCTAACCAACTTACCTTTACTTGCGCCAAGGCCATTTTGAATCACCATAGTTGTAATCAATTTCATCTCCTATTTCTATTTTCTTCAGAGAAAATAGGCACAAATGTGGTTTGTTGTCAACTATGATTTTTTTTCATAACGCAATTCGGATTTTGGTGGTTGTCGTTGACCAAACGTCCTGAGAGAAAAATCTTCTTCCGATGCATCTAGGCTGAAAAGCATCAGAAAAATGGTAATAGTTTTACATCTTTTTTAAAAGTATTATTGAAAGAGTTATTTTCAAAAGAATTTAAGAGTATTTGTGCTTAATTCATTCATCAAGTATTAAACCCTTGTTTCAGAGTTAACTCGTAATTTCTATAAATCAATAAAAAACATCCATCTTTCAATGTTTACCATAAGTGATGATTCTGCCACTGAAAGTCAAAGAGAAATGTGCTTTCAATCTCTGAGTATTTTCTTGACCTGCTTTCCTCTCTGTGTGAGGAGTTTACCCCTGTACTCCAAACACTGAAGTCCCCGGGTTCAAATGGGTTGTGTGGCAAACACTCCTTTTCCTACAATAATATATAATAATTAAACATTTCATTCTGGGACTTAAAAAGAGATACTACAGCATTTTCAAAGTGAGGATGAGGTTCTTGCGTCTAGTCAGTGTATTACCTGCAGACAATGATCACCCAGTTGTGATACACACTCTACAGGTAAAGTGCTTTTTTGATCAGACTTTATGTGGCCAAAAAAATGTTTTTAATGCAGACCCATCCACATCAATGCATCACTGAGGTCCTGTCTATGCTCTGTTTAGTTCCCTTAAAGGTGTCATGACCTGTAATTTTCACTTTTCCACGAGAATCAATAGCTGCGTTTCTACTGTCAGGCCAGTGCGAGCCAGGGCTTTAAACGGGCAGAGCCGGGCTAATGGCCTCGGGCCAGGAGCACCGGTGTGGTGAAGAGATGAGTCACCCTGAAGAGATGGGTCCCACCTTAGGACCCAAGCGATCCAATTGGTTCAAAGCTAGTTTTATGGGTAATCGCTTTAGTGCCTGGTTACAAGTTAGAGAAAATCACTTTATTATAAGAGACGATTGAAGTACGTTATAACGAGTCATTTATGTATTTTAACTTATATGTTTCATATACTAGTATATAACCGAAGCTGTAGATTTTAAATTTAAACATTTCTCGTTCTTAGTGTCTTTTTTTAGTTTGTTTTTTAGTTAGCTTTTTAGTTAGCTTACATAGTAGCATATAATTTTTCTGATGATTCGTGCTAGTTAAACAAATAAACGAATTACTTGATGGCAACAAACTGCTTTTATCAAGTTATCACGAGAACGTCCTCG
>JAQIUQ010001041.1:147500-226329 GCA_030378365.1 Hybognathus amarus | reverse complement strand
GTTACGTATTGCTAACAATCTAGTAACTATTATTAACTAACAAGAAACTCTGATTAACGAACTAGTAAGTAGGCTAAATAGCGCACAGATGAAAGTGGTACTTCACTATTAACTAATCAATAACTACTATTTTTTTCAATGCTTCCCAGAGAACTACTGAAAAAGTTTATTAACAATCTAGTAACTACCATCACCTAAAAAAAACTCTGATTAACGAATGTGAATGTGAAATTATTTGGATCTGTATTATAAACTTTATAATATAAAGTGAAGACCATGGGAACTAATGTCTCAAGTGTTACTAAAGAAATTTTCTAAAAGTATACTAAAGTTCACCAAAAATCTCAAACACTTGAAATTACTTTAGTGACTTTAGCACAAATCATGACTAGATCATGTAGTAACACTTAAGTCATTACTAGTTCCAGTGATCTTCACTTTATAATACAGATCCAAATAATTAGTAATTCCCACATAAGTATAGGAACACTTTCATCTGTGCACTATTACTTACTAATTCATAATCAGAGTTTTTTTAGGTAATGGTAGTTACTAGTATTGTTAATAAACTTTTTCAGTAGTTCTCTGCGAAGTATTTAAAAAATAGTAGTTATTGATTAGTTAATAGTGAAGTACCACTTTCATCTGTGCGCTGATTACTTACTAGTTCATTAATCAGAGTTTCTTGCTAGTTAATAATAGTTACTAGATTGTTAATATTATGTTACTCATTGGTTCTTGTGTAGTTATTCATTAACAAAGGAACCATATTCTAAAGTGTTACCAACAAAAGATTACATATGTCACACTGGAAAATCTACGTATACCAGCTATCACAACATCAAGCTCTGTCAATGGGACAACTCAATTTCAAGGATCCTTTGAAGGTAGCCTTCATTTCGCATCCTTCATTCAGACTGTTTTGTAGGATGCATGTGTGTCCTCAAATCACCCACAATCCTTTGCACATTCTGATTCACAAAAAAAATACAAATAAATCAGAAAATAAATTGGAACTGAGATAAAGGCATATTCCTTTGTTTTGTTGTAAATTAATCACATAATTCTAAACTGTGTGTAGTAAACCACTGGGAACCACAGATGGTTGTCAAATACCTGTGCTGTAGGCAGTTAATATAAAGGCTTTTTTAATATAAAGTGTTTTTCAAATTATAAATTTAATTGTATTTTTGTGCCATTATCATGGGATGGAAAAATTTCCTATATCGCCTCATTATATCGTTCTAGGACTTTACAAGCCTCCAGAGGACTTTGCTCCTGTTCTTGAAAAGTTTTTATAATGGTATGGTAATTTTGCTAATTAATTGAGGTCAGTAATGTGTCATGTTCTTTTAATTTAATAATACAATACCAACATCAGTTTGACAACCAACATGATTGTGATCAGTGCATCCTGTGAAACAAACCCTTTTGCTCAAATAAACTTACAGAATCAGACATGACATCAAGTGACATTATTTATTGGTAAAATCAATACAGGAAGGTCATTTTGTAAATTTTCAAACACACACACACACACACACAAAAAAACTCCATCAAATATTTTCTGTATTTGTTAAAGTAATACAAGTTTAATGCATATCTAAAGTCCAAGTTAACCCAAATTATAATTACACTTATGATGCATCCAACATTCCTACAATGTGTTCCCTACAATGACACACATTACTGAACACCTTATACATTTAAATTACATTCCAATGAAACAGCATAATGACCTTAAGAAACAACTTGTCAAAAGGGAAGAATAAATGTAGAACGTATAGGTGAATTTTGATGAAAATTAACTCTACAACATAAAAAATTGGATTATAACATGCAAAAAATAGGCTAACAAAATAAATGAATGCGACGAACTGAAAGATATCAATAACGCCTTTCTAGTCGTAATTACATTTTGGATAGTTTGTATTATCATTTAAGATATCTGTAACGTAATTGTGACTAGTCGAAACGACAGATAGAGTATGGCAAGCCGTTTTAACATTTAATCATTTTAACCTACTAGTCTCTATTTTCATGCTACTAGTACTTATTTTTTAGATACTAGTATCTATTCCATTAAGTACTAGTACTTATTCATTAGCTACTAGTGCTTATTCTTTAGATACTAGTGCCTTTTCTTTAGATACTAGTGTTTATTCTTTAGGTACTAGTACCTTTTTAAAGATACTAGTACTTATTCATTAGAAACTAGTCCTTATTTATTAGATACTAGTACTTATTCATTAGATGCTAGTCCTTATTCATTACATACCAATGCTTATTAATTAGTTACTAGTACTTATTCATTAGATACTAGTACCTATTAAATAGATACTAGTACTTATTCATTAGACACTAGTACTTATTTCAATGGTGACTAGTAACTATTCTTTTGTTACTAGTCACATTTTTTCCGTTGACTTCTATGGTGATCTGTCATTCAGATATCAACTATTCAGTTCTGACTAGTATGTTAGTATGTATTCCAATTGTGGAATACATACTAGTATGTATTCCAAAGCAGGGGTTACGCTTTTGCACGTCGTGCAGAATAACCCTAAAGGCACCAAGGTGGCGGTGCCACCGGCTTTATATATATATATATATATATATATATATATATATATATATATATATATATATATATATATATATATATATATATATATATATCATATATACATATAGCTGCGAGCAGCGATGGAGGGCCAAAGCCGGCGGTACCGCCATCCCGGTGCCTTTAGGTAACTAAAGGCACCGGGATTGCGGTGCCACCGGCTTGGGCCCGGATCGCTGCTCGCAGCTATATTTTTATTTATTTTTTTTTATTTATTTTTTTCTAGCGACTATCGGGCACTTTTGGGGCCCTTAACATGCTCGAAAACTCTTGAAACTTTGCACACGGGTCAGAACCCGCGGCCATCAGAGCCGGGCTGAAGCTGGTACCCGGGCGTGGCAGGGCGGCTCGTCAGCGCCCCCTGGAATGGGTTCCGAACACCTGGTCCATAACTCAAACACACTTGCATGTAATAATATGAAACTCGGTACACATGTCGATAGCAGAATTTCATCTATACCTCGCGTTCTTACTTTTTACCCCAGCCCAACAGGAAGTCGGCTATTGAGGTTTTTTTGTAAAACACACGCAATGAACTTTTAAATACTCCTCCTAGAGCTCTGATCCAAATTCGACGAAACTCGATCAGCGTGAAGTCAAGACATTGAGGATGAAAGTTTGCGTGGGGATTTTTGATATCTCGAACGGTTTGGCCGTGGCGAGGAAACGAAACTATGGCGAGAAACGTGAAACAGGAAGTGTGTCATAACTTCAGCATACATTAACTGATCTGGATGAAACTTCAGCAGTGCGTTCGCTGTAAGAGGACGATCACATGGATGTGACTATTGTGAGTCAAAGTTATAGCGCCACCAACTGGCAGCAGGAAGTGTGTCACTTTCAAAATGCTTTGAAATCACCCTCTTATTTTTACCCGATTTGCTTCAAACTTCATCTGTATAATGTAAATACACGGCAGATGAAGACCTATGAATGGATTCTTGATATCTTTGAAATCTGTTGCCGTGGCGATGCATCAAACTTCACCATTCTTTTAGGATGCATTCTTTTAGGGATTCGAACATTTGTCCATAAATCAAACACACGTGCATGGATTAATATGAAACTCGGTACACTCATAGATCACATCAGGCCAAACAACTTTCGTGCTCTAAGTTTTACGACAGTTCAAACGGAAGTCGGGAATTGTGTTTTTTTTTTAAATAAATGTCCTAGAAAAACATCAAATTACAACCCATGCTGTTACCAATCACCACCAAACTCGGATGTGCATGAAGTCAAGACATTGAGGATGCTAAATTCCGGACGGATTTGTGATATCTCGAACGGTTTGGCCGTGGCGGATTTTTTTGACTAAAAAAGGACACATAAAGTGTGTTATAACTTGGTTAGTTTTACTGACAGTTACAAAACTTGCCGTGTATATTGTTCTATTCAAGCCAAACAACTTTGTAATTAACAATAATAAGCTCAAACCCACAGAAAGTCAGATATTGTAGTTTGAATATGATCATGCTCTTTCTGAGCCTAGGCCTGTCTTTGCCTTTGAGTCTCTTGACACACAGTCTGTGTGTGTGTGTGTGTGTGTGTGTGTGTGTGTGTGTGTGTGTGTGTGTGTGTGTGTGTGTGTGTGTGTGTGTGTGTGTGTGTGTGTGTGGGGGGGGGGGGGCGTTATATGGCATTTCACTGTGTGTCTGGCCTGCTAAAGTAAATACATTTCTTAAGCCTGGTATTTTTTAAATAAGTTTTTATTTTTATTTTTTTATAAGTAAAGGCATATAACCTGTTTAATTGTAGTGCATTGACAATAGTTTTATATAATTAGTGTATTAATTAAATTAACTTGGTCCATAAATCAAAAAAGTAAGTAAATAAATCAAAAAGGAAGTGTGTTAAAACTTCTGCATACATTAACTGATCTTGATGAAACTTCAGCAGTGTGTTCGTTGTAAGAGGTCGATCACATGGATGTTAGTCAAATATATAGCGCCACCAACTGGCAGCAGAAAGTGTTTCACTTTCAAAATGCTTTGAAATCACACTCTTACTTTTACCCGATTTGCTACAAACTTCATCTGTATAATGTAAACACACGCCAGATGAAGAGCTGTGAAAGCATTATTCAATATCTAAGATAATGTTGCCATAGCAACGCATCAAACTTTAACATTCCTTTTTTTTGATGATTTTGAGTCTCTTAGCGGCTTTTGGGGCCCTTAATGGGTTTGAAAACTCTTGAAACTTTGCACACAGGTCAGATCCCACAGCCATCAGAGCCGGGCTGAAGATGGTACCCGGGTGTGGCAAGGGGGCTAGACAGCGCCCCCTGGAACGGGGTCCAAAACTTGGTCCATAAATCAAACACGCTTGCATGTAATAATATGAAACTCAGTACACATGTTGATCTCATCGTTTCATATATTCATATATTCTCCTCAAGCCGGACAACTTTCTAATTTACACTCATGAGCTAGGACCCACAGAAAGTCAGATATTTTGGTTTGAAAATGTTGAGTGTCTCTCTGAGCCTACACTTCTGTATGGCAAGCCCTTTTAACATTTAAAAGCTAAGTTTGACTATTCGTAATTAACATTGTAGATATCAACAACGTCTTTCTAGTCGTAATTACATTTTGGATAGTTTGTATTATCATTTAAGATATCTGTAACGTAATTGTGACTAGTCGAAACGACAGATAGAGTATGGCAAGCCGTTTTAACATTTAATCATTTTAACCTACTAGTCTCTATTTTCATGCTACTAGTACTTATTTTTAGATACTAGTATCTATTCCATTAAGTACTAGTACTTATTCATTAGCTACTAGTGCTTATTCTTTAGATACTAGTGCCTTTTCTTTAGATACTAGTGTTTATTCTTTAGGTACTAGTACCTTTTTAAAGATACTAGTACTTATTCATTAGACACTAGTCCTTATTTATTAGATACTAGTACTTATTCATTAGATGCTAGTCCTTATTCATTACATACCAATGCTTATTAATTAGTTACTAGTACTTATTCATTAGATACTAGTACCTATTAAATAGATACTAGTACTTATTCATTAGACACTAGTACTTATTTCAATGGTGACTAGTAACTATTCTTTTGTTACTAGTCACATTTTTTCCATTGACTTCTATGGTGATCTGTCATTCAGATATCAACTATTCAGTTCTGACTAGTATGTTAGTATGTATTCCAATTGTGGAATACATACTAGTATGTATTCCAAAGCAGGGGTTACGTTTTTGCACGTCGTGCAGAATAACCCTAAAGGCACCAAGGTGGCGGTGCCACCGGCTTTTTATATATATATATATATATATATATATATATATATATATATATATATATATATATGTATATATATAAATATAGCTGCGAGCAGCGATGGAGGGCCAAAGCCGGCGGTACCGCGCATCCCGGTGCCTTTAGGCACCGGGGTTGCGGTGCCACCGGCTTGGGCCCGCAATCGCTGCTCGCAGCTATATTTATATTTCCATTTATATTTCACCAAGTGGCTTATATTATTGGCAGTTTAGTGTTAAGTGATTAATTTACACCAAAACAAAAGGGTAACACTTTAGAATATAGTTCCTTCATTAATGAATAACTACACTAGAACCAATAAGTAACACAATATTAACAATCTAGTAACTATTATTAACTAACAAGAAACTCTGATTAACGAACTAGTAAGTAGGCTAATAGCGCACAGATGAAAGTGGTACTTCACTATTAACTAATCAATAACTACTATTTTTTTCAATGCTTCCCAGAGAACTACTGAAAAAGTTTATTAACAATCTAGTAACTACCATCACCTAAAAAAAACTCTGATTAACGAATGTGAATGTGAAATTATTTGGATCTGTATTATAAACTTTATAATATAAAGTGAAGACCATGGGAACTAATGTCTCAAGTGTTACTAAAGAAATTTTCTAAAAGTATACTAAAGTTCACCAAAAATCTCAAACACTTGAAATTACTTTAGTGACTTTAGCACAAATCATGACTAGATCATGTAGTAACACTTAAGTCATTACTAGTTCCAGTGATCTTCACTTTATAATACAGATCCAAATAATTAGTAATTCCCACATAAGTATAGGAACACTTTCATCTGTGCACTATTACTTACTGAATTCATAATCAGAGTTTTTTTAGGTAATGGTAGTTACTAGATTGTTAATAAACTTTTTCAGTAGTTCTCTGCGAAGTATTTAAAAAATAGTAGTTATTGATTAGTTAATAGTGAAGTACCACTTTCATCTGTGCGCTTATTACTTACTAGTTCATTAATCAGAGTTTCTTGCTAGTTAATAATAGTTACTAGATTGTTAATATTATGTTACTCATTGGTTCTTGTGTAGTTATTCATTAACAAAGGAACCATATTACTAAAGTGTTACCAACAAAAGATTACATATGTCACACTGGAAAATCTACGTATACCAGCTATCACAACATCAAGCTCTGTCAATGGGACAACTCAATTTCAAGGATCCTTTGAAGGTAGCCTTCATTTCGCATCCTTCATTCAGACTGTTTTGTAGGATGCATGTGTGTCCTCAAATCACCCACAATCCTTTGCACATTCTGATTCACAAAAAAAATACAAATAAATCAGAAAATAAATTGGAACTGAGATAAAGGCATATTCCTTTGTTTTGTTGTAAATTAATCACATAATTCTAAACTGTGTGTAGTAAACCACTGGGAACCACAGATGGTTGTCAAATACCTGTGCTGTAGGCAGTTAATATAAAGGCTTTTTTAATATAAAGTGTTTTTCAAATTATAAATTTAATTGTATTTTTGTGCCATTATCATGGGATGGAAAAATTTCCTATATCGCCTCATTATATCGTTTAGGACTTTACAAGCCTCCAGAGGACTTTGCTCCTGTTCTTGAAAAGTTTTTATAATGGTATGGTAATTTTGCTAATTAATTGAGGTCAGTAATGTGTCATGTTCTTTTAATTTAATAATACAATACCAACATCAGTTTGACAACCAACATGATTGTGATCAGTGCATCCTGTGAAACAAACCCTTTTGCTCAAATAAACTTACAGAATCAGACATGACATCAAGTGACATTATTTATTGGTAAAATCAATACAGGAAGGTCATTTTGTAAATTTTCAAACACACACACACACACACAAAAAAAACTCCATCAAATATTTTCTGTATTTGTTAAAGTAATACAAGTTTAATGCATATCTAAAGTCCAAGTTAACCCAAATTATAATTACACTTATGATGCATCCAACATTCCTACAATGTGTTCCCTACAATGACACACATTACTGAACACCTTATACATTTAAATTACATTCCAATGAAACAGCATAATGACCTTAAGAAACAACTTGTCAAAAGGGAAGAATAAATGTAGAACGTATAGGTGAATTTTGATGAAAATTAACTCTACAACATAAAAAATTGGATTATAACATGCAAAAAATAGGCTAACAAAATAAATGAATACGGCGAACTGAACATTTCACCATATTTTAAAGATGTGTTTCTACATTTTCTTAAAACAGTTTACAGTTGGAGTCATCATCTTCTGACTTTTAAGTTTCTAACACTTATCGCTATTTTCATTTCTTTTTTAAAAGTCAATTTGATCAATTATAAAATAATCAGTGAATGTCATCGATAAATTTATTAATGAGTGTGTGTACAATTACTAAAGGTTAAATGCCCCACTTTGCTTAAATTCAACATGTCTTTATCTGCATTTGAAAATGCAACGTTTTACTCAAGAATCTTCCTCTCAAGCGGAAGTGAGCATGCATGAGAAAGGGAGCAAGCTAGCAAGACAAAGAGAGATGTGAGACTATTTACAATGCCCTTATATGGACATAGTTTGGGCATGTTTATGCAAATTACTAGCTGTGGGGACACCCTCAGTTGGAATCACCTGTATTCATCATGAGACTCACCAGAATTTCATTAGAGCGAAAAGTGAGAACAGATTATGTGTCTATACACATATTTTCTGTGCACAATTAAGACCTATTGGTTTTTTAACCATTAATTGTGCATCCTTTAAAGCACTCACTAAGATTACTATGGTATTCATCATCCTCTTCATTGTCTGAAGTGGCCAAATAGCTTATGGTGGCCTCAGAGTCTGGTAAATTAATCCCAGTATTCCATTGGCCTCCCAATCATCTGGCTTAACCTTGATACGTCTCTGAGCAATGATCATCAGTTTCTTTGCACTTCTTTCCCCTCACTAGAATGTGGATTCATTTCGAAACAATCCTTGTAGTGCTTGATTGCTAATTTCTCACATCTCTTACTGTACTGCTGGAACTCAGCATAGAAATAGTGGACAACATGGACACTATCATTTCTCTTTAGCTGTCTTGAATGTTCTGTGGAACAGACTGTCTGCCTTGGACAGTTCACCTCTCTCTCCATATTGTAGTGCAAGCTCACTCATGGCAATGATAAATTTAGCTTTTAGAAAAGTTGCCTTTTCTCAGTAGTGGATGCAGTTATTCCGTGCATTGTTTACCTCAGTCTGGCTTCCTCTGTCTGGGTTCCTCTGGCTTCCTCTGTCTGGTTTTTCTTTCTGTAAATCAATTTTCTTTTTCTTGTAGCACATTGCCAACTGATGATGTATAAAACCTGAGTCTGGTGATCTTTCAGAGTGCTTTCATCAGCAGTGCAATGGACCTGTCCACAGACCCTTGATTCCTGAAGTATTTCCCAACATACCTTATGACATGTGGATCTTCTGGAGAGCCTTTCAGAGCTGTCTCCATTAGTTTCTCAGACTCATCCATCAACTTTTTGGAACAAAACAAAAGTTTAAGTCCTAGAAGACTTCTTGAAGCATTATCATCTGGGTTGTCGTCAATGGCCAATCTCAGCTGTTTGATCGCAGGTGAATCCACAGTGCAAGATGCACCAGGTTCCATGCGATACAGAGCCTTGGCATAACCAGCGTTCCACTCGCTATTTTCTGGATCCAGTTCCACGGCCTTCTGGAAAACTTCTACGGCTCTGCCATAATATTTGTGAGAGAATTTAAGATAGGCCCATCCTTTCTCACCCAGCACCTCTGGGACAGATGAAGACTGGGTTGGCAATGTTTCATTAATCTTCTGAAGCTTCATCAGGTAACTTTCACACTCTGAGAAGTTCTTCATGTGGTAGTTTATCCAGGCTAAATTTCCATAGGTAACAATTAGAGTCTTGTCACAGTTCTCTCCAAGGTTTTCTTTAATGAGTGTCTCAGATTTCAACAGGTGGGTAAGGGCCCTTTCTTTGTGCTCTAGAAAGGAATTCACAGATATCCTAAAGAGCAATGAGTTTGATGCGACTCCTAACTCCTGTCCTAGACCCATCTTGACCTGTTCCTCAAGCCTCTTCAGGACATCTGTTAAGACTAGGTCAACTTTTTTAATGTCCCAAGTGAAGTGACACTCCAACTGATCCAGTTTTGGTTGTAAACTCTCCTGGATTGAACTGACAAGAAAACAAATGAATTAGCAACACATTATAAAATGAATAACTCATTAGAACATAATTATGCCACCAAACAAAATGCCTTAAATTATGGAAAGGGGAGAGCGAATCTTTTTCGAGTCATTTGGTTCATTCAACGAACGAAATGAACAAATTGACTCGAAATAAGATTAGTTTATTTTGATTAACCAGGTTCGGAACAGGAGAATCACAAACGTGCATCACAGAATAGAGCAAGGCAAGCATTTGAGCTTATAAAACTTAAACTTTTTTTTTTTTTAATGAGCGATCGTTTCGCTTGATAAGACCCTTATTCATCGCCTGGAATCATTTAAAGCCACTTGAACAGTTTACAGTTTGCACTGAAACTGTCTTTTGGACCTTGAACCGTCTGGTACCCATTGACGTCCATTATATGGAGAAAAATCCTGGAATGTTTTCATCAAAAACCTTAATTTCTTTTCGACTGAAGAAAGAAAGACATGGACATCTTGGATGACATGGAGGTGAGTATATTATCAGCAAAAGTTTTTTTAAGTGAACTACTCCTTTAAGGTGTGGTTGATACTGTATCTCCACCCATTAGAACCAAATTACATTCGCTCCTCCTCGCTGGATGTCTAGTGAGGGGGAGCTACATGAACTCAGCCCATGCTATGTAGTGAGCAGCCTCTGATTAACCTGGCCCAGCCCTGCTTATCTTAACCCAAGAGAAATCTGAATTCACCGTCAATGCTTTTTCTTTTTCAATGTGCACAGTTCATGGGTTAAAGCCGGTTGAAGCTCTTAATTTTGAGCTCTCATGGTGCACCAGATTAGAGCATTTTAACCATAAAATGTACAATATTTTCTTTGCATTTTGTACATTTTCTGATTATTTGCCCCTATAGGGACAGATGGCCACCCAACATAGTTATTAAACACAGATCATTTATGAACTTTACTCCAGCATAGTACAACAAAAGTTCATTTTAAGTCAGTAAAATTAAAATGTCCTTGGACAAACTATTGAATTCTGAACATGAATTCGTAATCCGGCCCTGTAGACTGTTATAATAATTAACCTTTTTTTGCATTAACCTTTGTAATTTAGTTTCATAATCAAGACAAATCAGAAAGAATATTCACCTCATCTCTGACATTATTGTCCTTGTAGCTTGCGGGAAAGAGAACGGGACAGCTCTCTGATGCACAAGCTCAGTATTCTGCGTATCACTTTCGGTTCCTGAAAGAAGCGTCAGGCTCTTTCAGTTTCCTGCTTGAGTCCGTGTAGTTTCGGAGGCAGAGCAGAGGGATGTCCCGAATGGCACTGGACGCCCCTGCCATCTGATTGGCTACCCCAGGTGTCAAGTCAAAATTGAATTCGATTTAGGCTACTGACAGTTTGATGCTGAGTGAAATTTCATCTAACCTCTTGTTGAAAAAAGTAGTTTATCTTTTTGACTTGCGATCACTGCGTGCCGATTGAAGTTCGTCTCACTTGTAAAAGCGCAGAGATGTTCGAAATTCTGCAGCGCCAGAGTGCTCTCACAGTTTTCCATAAAGTTACATTGTAGGCTATTTGTCCCAAATCGTTAGCGACTCAATGACTTCACCCTAGAGTGTAGCTCTATAGATATAGCCTGTACCTACATTTTTTTAAAGTAATAGACAGTTTTGTCTTCCTGTGGATTAAATAACCTAAAGTATAGGCTATATAGAGAGATATATTTGAGATATTAGTAGGCTACTGCAAACGGCGCCAAAGAGACCCTTTTTGTGATTTTGACAATGGTTGTGGGAATGTGATATATGGCTTAGTGCGATCATCAAATCGCTGTTGTAATAATAAATAGCCTATAGTCTGACGTGCTGCATGTTTCAGTACTGTGTTTAATTCACAGTAAATGCTCGGTGTGTTTGAGTCGCTCATGATTTGCATTTGGGAACACAAAATGCGCAAATCATCTTCCTAAATTCGCGATGAGAATCGTTTAGAAATCTGTTGTTGTCAACAGAGAATAGCTCAATGGTTTAACGTTTGAAAGTAGAAAAATTAAACTTTACATGTTAGTATTGTAATTTTACTGTTTTTATGTTATTTGTATTTTATGTTTATTATCATCATTAATGATATTAGTTACTAGTTTTATTATAACATATATTGCTATTAAATATTACTATTATTAAAACTCTATTTTTTATTTTACATTAAAATGTTGTGGTAGTAATATATTTTTGTCAATTTAATACAATAATGTTTTTAATAATAATTGCGTAGGTCAGGAGGTCAGGTTTTTCTTCTTTGTTTTTTTTTTTTTTTTTTTTGTCTTCAATTGATCACATTCTTGTCCTTGTGGGGATATTTTTGGACCACATGATATGAGCTTAAAATTATTACTGATGTTTTTTTTTGTTTGTTTGTTTTTTGTTTTCTTGAAAATGTAAAATTGCTAATATGATCATGATTTGAAGCCAGCATTCTGGGTCACTTAACTTCTTACCCAATGCACAAATCTCTCAATGAACTGGCCCAGCTGGATCACATGCAAGAAGAAAATAAGACAAACATAGCTCATCTGACTAAACTTTCACACAACTATGATGCAGAATGAAGGCAGGACCTCACAAATGCAATTCTTTGTTATTGCAAATGTCCTTTAATCACGATGTGCCTGTAAGGCCTGGGTCCTTATCAAGTTTTCATGGAAGTTTTATGGGTGCTATGAAAACCGTGGAGTAAAAAAAAAAACATGAACACTGGCAGCTGCTGTATAGTAGAACATTCTGTTCTATAAAGAAAAAAATCTAATTATAATAGAAAGGAATACAGACACTTTTTTTCCTGTTTTCTTTTCTTTTTTTATTTCTTTTTTGTTTTACTGTAAGGCTAGGCCTATACTTGCTTTTAAACAATCTATTGTATAACATGATGTGACTTTACAGGAATGCAGAATTGCAGAGCTTGTGGACATCCACATCACTATGATCAGATGCTTTCTTCACTACCGTTTTCTCACCGGTGTCATTTTTGTGCTTTTGCAGAACAGAACGTGGGCTGCCAGGGCAGAGTAGATGAGCGGGCGGCCAGGGCGGAGCAGGATGCATGGGCTTCCAGGGCGGAACAAGATGCGTGGGCTGCCAGGGCGGAACAGGATGCATGGGCTGCCAGGGCGGAACAAGATGCGTGGGCTGCCAGGGCCGGAGCAGGATGCGTGGGCTGCCAGGGCGGAACAAGATGCGTGGGCTGCCAGGGCGGAGCAGGATGCGTGGGCCGCCAGGGCAGAGCAGGATGCGTGGGCGGCCAGGGCGGAGCAGGATGCGTGGGCTTCCAGGGCGGAACAAGATGCGTGGGCTGCCAGGGCGGAGCAGGATGCGTGGGCTGCCAGGGCTGAGCAATATGAGTGGGCTGCCAGGGCGGAACAAGATGCATGGGGCTGCCAGGGCGGAACAAGATGCGTGGGCTGCCAGGGCGGAGCAGGATGCGTGGGCGGCCAGGGCGGAGCAGGATGTGTGGGCTGCCAGGGCGGAGCAGGATGCGTGGGCGGCCAGGGCGGAGCAGGATGCGTGGGCTGTCAGGGGCGGAGCAATATGAGTGGGCTGCCAGGGCGGAACAGGATGTGTGGGCTGCCAGGGCGGAGCAGGATGCGTGGGCTGCCAGGGCGGAGCAATATGAGTGGGCTGCCAGGGCGGAGTAGGATGAGCGGGTGGCCAGGGCGGAGCAGGATGTGTGGGCTGCCAGGGCGGAACAGGATGTGTGGGCTGCCAGGGCGGAGCAGGATGCAAGGGCTGCCAGGGCGGAGCAGGATGACGTGGGCTGCCAGGGCGGAACAGGATGCGTGGGCTGCCAGGGCAGAGCAGGATGCGTGGGCTGCCAGAGGCGGAGCAGGATGCGTGGGCGGCCAGGGCGAAGCAGGCTGCCAGGGGCGGAGCAGGATGCGTGGGCGGCGCAGAGCGGAGCAGGCTGCCAGGGCGCGGAGCAGGATACAGCGGGCGGCCAGGGGCGGAGCCGGATGGGTGGGCTGCAGGGGCAGAGCAGGATGTGTGGGCTGCCAGGGCGGAGCAGGATGTGTGGGCTGCCAGGGCGGAGCAGGATGTGTGGGCTGCCAGGGCGGCGCAGAATGCGCGGGCGGCCAGGGCGGAGCAGGATGTGTGGGCTGCCAGGGCTAGTTCCTCTAAATGTATTGCGATCATTGAGATGTAAGGGTAGTTTGATTTGTACCATTATTCTCTTAACAGACATTAACATCGATAGTCTAGAAATTATAATTTATTTGCTCTTGGTGTACTGTGGAGTGGGTAAAACTGTTTTTAATGGCAGGCTAGCAGTTCTCGTTGGCTCTCGCTAGCCTAGCACCGGCGAACTATGCAAATGGAACGACTAGATGAACATTTTTCAAAACTATCTCCACTGATAAATAAAACTAAGGCTAACTTGGAAATGAGGCCTGATGTCCAAAATTCTGAACCACCCCTTTAAGGTCACAGAACTCACTTGGGTCACAGAAGCACCTGTTAACAGAAACTAAATCAAAAGGATATGACAGAAAACGTCTTGGTTACGTATGTAACCCTCGTTCCCTGAGTACAGGGAACGGAGACGTGTCGTCAGGTAGTTTCCTGACGAATTGGGATCATGCTAGGGAGCCTCATTCCAGCTCGTCAGGGAACTCCCGACGACACGTTGGAGTTCCCAGGACGAAGGGGAACAGATTAGCAACAGAAGTGAGCCCAGATGTATTTTTGTGTCCTTTTGAGGAAGCAGAGCTATACATCTTGCCTACTTGTCAGTGATAAAACATGTAAATATTAGAAAGTTAGAAATAACAATATTAAATGCAATAGACTTATTCCATTAAGGACCTGAAGAAATTGTGTCACACTTAAAAAGCACTTGAGTTTACTTATGCAGATTTTGTGCCAGAATGAAATATGATCCACTCAATCTACACCTCAAAATATAATCAAAAACAGCACTACGTTGCGCTCAGTAAATATTGAATATTTAGGATGTGTTATCCGTGGGTGAGGCTGTCATTTGGATTATATTGATTGAGGTCTCTGGGTGGTATAGAGGTAGCTTTTTGCCAGCTCCTGATTTAGGTTTTCTTTTATGGAGGGTATGTAATAGCATTAAATTAATGATTTGGAGGAAAATTCATGACACATTGAAATGCAATCATTTAACACTATCTTAGGGATTTGAAAGGAAACGATTTAACTTTGTAACTGCAGCATAGGTTTATGATCTTTATTAAAAAAACAGACAATAAAACAAGCAATGAAAACATTATGAATTTTATTTTGTTTCAACTTTCAAATTCTTATTTTAAAGTGCCTTTTGAATAAAGTATGAGAGTTTATAAGTACCCTATGACATAATGTTAAATATTTTACAGGTTTAGTTAAATCTTAAAACATAAAAATAAAATATATTATAATTATTCTAGCAATATTTTTTTCTTAATCTACTTTATACAGTAAAGTGCCATATCATGAAGCACCAACAAGTGCTATTGCATCATTGTGTAATCATTTAATTTGAGATGACTTTACTGTAAGGACAGCCTGAGAGCACAAAGGTTACTGAGGAACTCATCGTTGTCTTCATAACTCAAAGCTTTCTCATAGCACTCAATGGCTTTATCTTTCTCTCCTTTTCCTTATGAAGAAACCCTAGTATCCCATACGCCTCCCCTTGCTGGGATTTTCTCCGAATCCGGTTCTCAGCGATCCTCCTCAAAATTTGGGTGCTTCTCTTCCCTCGATTGATTTTGGGCTCAGCTTCAGACATTTCATAAAGTGCTTGATAGCTAACGGGTCACATTTGTGGCAATTTAGCTGGAATTCAGCATAATAAAAATGAACCACATGCAAATTATCGTTTCTCTCTTCAGCTGTTTTGAAAGTGACCTGAAACAGCTCCTCAGCCCGAGATGTGTTAAGGTTCTCTCCGTACAGCAGTGCCAGGTCGCTCATTGCAGAAATGAAGGAGATCGTCAGGCTGGTAGCCTTTTCTAAATGGTAGATGCATTGATCACGAATCTGTTGAACTCTTGATCCCCTCGTATGGTGACTTGGTTCCTGCAGAAGTTGGATTTTCTTCAGCTTATAGCAGAGAGCCAACTGATGATGTATGAAACTTGAATCGGGTGAGTGTTCAAGCGCTTGCTTCAACAGAGTGATCGATCTGTCCATAGACCCTCGATTCCTGAAGAATTTCCCAACATATCGGTTGACATGTGGGTGATCTGGAGATCTTTCTAAAGCCTTTTCTACCAAGCTTTCAGCTTCTTTGTACTTCTTGAAAACAAGCAGTCGCAAGCTTAAGAGAACCTTGAGAACGTCGTCATCTGGATTCTTGTCAATGGCCCGTCTCAGTTGGTTGACTGTGGGCGAATCCTCCGAATTGCTTTCCATACTCTCGAATTCAGTGCAATACAGAGCAATGGCATAACCAGTGTTCCACTCGCCTTCATCTGGTTCCAATTCTAAAGCCTTCCTGAAACATTCTTTGGCTCTGTTGTAATAGTTCTTTGAGAATTTAAGAAAAGTCCATCCCTTCTCACCAAGCACCTCTGGAACAGATGAAGCCTCTTTTGGAAATGTTTCATTTATCTTCTGAAGCTTCATCAGGTAACTTTCACACTCTTTGTAGTTCTTCATGTGGTAGTTTAACCAGGCAAGGTTCCCATAAGTTACAATCAGAGACTTGTGAAATTCATTTGTTTGGCATTCAATATGGAGCTCCATGGATATCACAAGATTGTTCTGTGCCTCCTCGTGAAACTCCTGAAGGAATTGGACATATGCCAAAGCACTGTAAGTTCGGGCAAGTCTTTCTTTATTTGCCAGGTCCATTTTAATCTGTTCTTGCAGTCTATTGAAAACATCCGGTAGATCTATTTCATCTTTTATCAGAGCCCAGGTGAAGTGGCATTCCAGCTGGTGAAGTTTTGTTCTCAAAGTTCTGTCAGGTTCCATTCTGATAAAAAAATAAATAAATAAATAAATAAAGATAAGTAACTCCCATTTGGAACAATATTCAAAAATATATTGCTAATATAGATTTTAAAGTATATTATTTGTAGTTACATGTTCCTCATGTATTTTGGCTATTTTTATTAATAAATTTTTTATTTAAATATATTTACTTTCATTAAAATATTTTTAAAAGTACATTTTATCAAAATTGTATTTTTTAAATTGGAAATGTTCTTGCCCTTTAAAGTACATTTTATAATACACTTTGGTATTTGAAGGCAAAAATTTATTTCATATGATGTGCTGTTTACTACAGATATGTATCATAGATTTTAAATAAATATATGGGTTAAGTTAGTTGGGATAAGTTATTATGGCATCAGATATGAAGTCAAAGGTCTTATTTATATACCTTATTTATATAGCACTTTTTAGCTTATAGTTCCACATGGTCATTTTGTACCTTCTAAAATAGTGTATCAAGATTGTACTTAAGTGTACTTCATGTGTATAAGGTATGTAGATACACATGAGATACACTTAAGTACAATCTTGATACACTTTATTTTACGTAGCTTATTCCTGTGTAATATTATGTAATTGCAACGTAATTAGGAAGCTACCGCATACATTTATACTGTGAACGAGGGAGTTAAGCCTAATTCAAACTAAAGTACATATGGATAAGGTTTGTAGATACACATATAGTACACTTAAGTACAATCTTGATACACTTTATTTTACGTAGCTTATCCCTGTGTAATATTATGTAATTGCAATGTAATTAGGAAGCTACTGCATGCATTTATGCAGTGAACGAGGGAGTTAGGTCTAATTCAAACTAAAGTACAAATGGATAAGGTATGTATATACAGATGAGGTACACTTAAGTACAATCTTGATACACTTTATTTTACGTAGCTTATACCTGTGTAATATTGTGTAATTGCAAAGTAATTCAGGAAGCTACCGCATGCATTTATGCTGTGAACGAGGGAGTTAAGCCTTATTCATAGGGGTTGAACCGACTAGTCGATTAGTCGACTAGTCGAGTGGATCATGTGACACTTTATGATTGCGCTAATTTTGATATTATATGGCCGCGTTGCAGACGACAACAGATGAAGAGCCCAGAGGGTCATTGCAGCAAGAAAGCAGCATTGGTAGGCTACATAAAGTGTATGGAAATACTTTACTAACTTAGCACTATATGTTTGAAAACGAAAGTGAACACATGACGCACGCTCACTGTTTTACCGGGAAATGAGAGTTTCTCTTTTAAAATTATCAAACATTATTATTTTTTTCATATATTATTTAAACATATCAATGCATCTCTAATTCACCCGCAATTATTTTTTTTTTCTTTTCATCTTAAATGATGATGTAAACAGCGGGCTGTTTAGCTAGCCTAAACAGTTAGTTGGGATAAGTTATTATGGCATCAGATATGAAGTCAAAGGTCTTATTTATATACCTTATTTATATAGCACTTTTTACAATATTGTTTCTAAGCACCTTTACAGTGATAACAGGAAAAGAATGAAACAATACATAGCCTAAATAAATAACTTTTTTAACTGCAAAACTTGTAATTGTAGGCATGTACTGAACTTACCTCAACATCGACGTCTGTGTGATAAATGTTTCAGAAAGTCTGATGAGTATTATGCGGGCAGGCTTTATGTCTTCTCCTAGAAATGGGAGGGTTAAACTCAGAATAGAAACTGAAACATTGGCTGAATATATTTGGAAAGAGAGAGCTAAAGGCTGCCTCAGGCGATGTGTGATATTTACTAGTTAAATAAAGGACGGTCTAAACCAGGGATGGGCAACTCCGGTCCTTGAGGGCCACTGTCCTGCAGAGTTTAGCTCCAACCCTGACAAAAATGTGTTTTTCGTAATCCTGAAACATTGATTAGCTTGTTCTGGTGTGTTTAACTATGGAGCTGAACTCTGCAGTGGCCCTCAAGGACCGGAGTTGCCCATCCCTGGTCTAAACCATTCTCAGTCAATCTGGTGTTATGCTTTTCTACATATCTTATTCTCTCATTTACTGTCATGTTCAGCTATAGATATAAATGAGGCTTAACAGATAACTTTTATTTGTTACTTTCTGATATCTGCTAAAGGCAAAATATTTTGGATTGAAATATAGACTAAAACTATGTTATACATTTTGTTGACTTGTGTACTTACATTATCCCAAATGCTTCCAAAAATGGGTAACACTTTATTTTATGGTGTCCGTGATACAGAGTAATTACTTGATTAATTACTTAGTAGTAGACGTTGTAATAACATGTAACAAAATGTAATTAACATGTAACTAAGTTATGGAACAGCCTGTACTTACAGATTGTAATTACACACATGTAATAGGCAGCTATTGTTACACATGTGTTACATACGTGTTACCGACTTGGAACAATGTAATTATATAAAAAAGTACGTTGTACTACTCAATGTAACAACAAGTATTTAAATATGTTACTAAGGTGGGAAAAAAGCCTGCAGTTCCACATGGTCATTTTGTACCTTCTAAAATAGTGTATCAAGATTGTACTTAAGTGTACTTCATGTGTATAAGGTATGTAGATACACATGAGGTACACTTAAGTACAATCTTGATACACTTTATTTACGTAGCTTATTCCTGTGTAATATTATGTAATTGCAACGTAATTAGGAAGCTACCGCATACATTTATGCTGTGAACGAGGGAGTTAAGCCTAATTCAAACTAAAGTACATATGGATAAGGTTTGTAGATACACATATAGTACACTTAAGGACAATCTTGATACACTTTATTTTACGTAGCTTATCCCTGTGTAATATTATGTAATTGCAATGTAATTAGGAAGCTACCGCATGCATTTATGCAGTGAACGAGGGAGTTAGGTCTAATTCAAACTAAAGTACATATGGATAAGGTATGTATATACAGATGAGGTACACTTAAGTACAATCTTGATACACTATATTTTACGTAGCTTATACCTGTGTAGTATTATGTAATTGCAAAGTAATTAGGAAGCTACCGCATGCATTTATGCTGTGAACAAGGGAGTTAAGCCTTATTCATAGGGGTTGAACCGACTTAGTCGATTAGTCGACTAGTCGAGTGGATCATGTGACACTTTATGATTGCGCTAATTTTGATATTATATGGCCGCGTTGCAGACGACAACAGATGAAGAGCCCAGAGGGTCATTGCAGCAAGAAAGCAGCATTGGTAGGCTACATAAAGTGTATGGAAATACTTTACTAACTTAGCACTATATGTTTGAAAACGAAAGTGAACACATGACGCACGCTCACTGTTTTACCAGGAAATGAGAGTTTCTCTTTTAAAATTATCAAACATTATTATTTTTCATATATATTTGAAAAATATTTCTCTAATTCACCCGCAATTATTTTTTTTCTTTTCATCTTAAATGATGATGTAAACAGCGGGCTGTTTAGCTAGCCTACATCTGTCCACTTTCATGTTTTTCTGTGATCTGATTGCTATCCGATCGTGAAAAGACCACGTGTAGGCTAAATGCCCTCCAAATCGCATTCGAGATGGATTTTAAATTTAAACTGCATATATAAATTGGACTTCTCCCGAAAATGCTGAAGGAAAACGTGTGAGAATGTGTTATTCATTATATAACGAAGCTATGGCAACACGCACACGCAAACTATCGTAAATCAAAGTGAATGTCGTAAATCAAAGTGAATGTAAGTCACAGACGCTTAACACACAATCATCTCAGCTAAAAGTAAAGTAATAAAATGATCTTACCAGTACTGTCTCTCTTATTGCGGTCTGAAATTTTGAAATACCTGATGATCAATAAAATGCAGATCATTACTGTTGCTTTCGGTGATGTGAACTTTTTGAACTTTTGAAGATCGGATTTGTATCCATTTTGCAAACATATTTATGTGACAAGGTGTAAATGGAATCGTTTTGATAAATCAGATTAATAAAAACGCATGAAGTGTCCAGGTGTAAACGGCCCCATTATGAGCTGTCAGCATCTGTATAATTTTCTGTTAATTAATTGTAAATTGTGGCATGTTGCAAAGCAGTCACTTCTCTTATGTTTTTATGAATGTACGTCGCGACTAGTCGACGTCGACTCGACTTTGATGTCATAACAGTCGACTTCAAAAAAACTGAAGTCGTTCAACCCCTACCTTATTCAAACTAAAGTACATATGGATAAGGTTTGTAGATACACATGAAGTACACTTACTGTAAGTACAATCTTGATACACTTTATTTTACGTAGCTTATCCCTGTGTAATATTATGTAATTGCAATGTAATTAGGAAGCTACCGCATGCATTTATGCAGTGAACGAGGGAGTTAGGTCTAATTCAAACTAAAGTACATATGGATAAGGTTTGTAGATACACATGTAGTACACTTAAGTACAATCTTGATACACTTTATTTTACGTAGCTTATATCTGTGTAATATTATGTAAATTAAATGTAATTAAGAAGCTACTGCATTTATTTAAGCTGTAAACTAGAGGGTTAATTCAGATGGATAAGGTATGTAGATACTCATGAAGTACACTTAAGTATGTGATAGACTTTATTTTAGAAGGTACAAAATGACAATGTGTAACTGCAGGCTTTTTACCTTAGTAACATATTAGATACTTGTTACATTGTACCAAGTTGGTAACACGTATATAACCAACTCGGCCTGTTACACATGTGTAACAGTAGCTGCCTATTACATGAGTGTAATTAAAATCTGTAAGTACAGGCTGTTCCATAACTTAGTTACATATTAATTACATTTTATTACATGTTATTACAATGTTTACTACTAAGTAATTAATTAAGTAATTACTCTGTATCACGGAAACCGTAAAATAAAGTGTTACCCAAAAGGGTTTAAATCCAGAGAAATCAACTATTTTAAACGGCCCTTGTCATTGCATCGCTGTCGATGATGTGTAGCATGATGTCATATATAGATGCTACCCTTGATTTTTCGTAGAAACCAAGGAAACAACAAAGACTTTAATATGTTAAGCATTTTATTAGACAGGGGAGAAATGGATACTTTTATAGACAGAAAACAATTCATTGTTATATAGTACAACGCAGAAGTCGTATTGTTTAAATCTCTTTGTTTTCTTGATTTTCCATAAGTAACATGTTTGTACCATGCTTTAGAGACTAATACAGTAATACAGAGTTTTCTCCACCATACAATATATTCTACAATTAATTGCAGTCCATTTAACAATACAAGCCATGCAGCTTTTATTAATATGATATTCCAATATTGATCTAGCTTACTGCAATGTGCAACAAGTTTCTCTAACCAGCCACAAAGCTAATGCACATGAGTCACAGTATTAACAACTTTCACCACACTCAAACATATTTTAGATTGTTTTGACCAAGTGAAACAGCACTGCATTACCCCAAAATTTATATACATCAGATAAAGTGACCTGTATGAGAAGTATTTCAGCAGTTGCAGCTGTTTCATTAGAATGAAAAAAACATAATATGAATTTAAGTGATCACAAATTGTAAATTGTTTCTGTTAAAATAACAGAAAAATTCCTAGCAGCTCATTACCCGGACATTATCCAGTAATTTTACGGACATATCAGATAGATAGATACGTTCGACTGAGAGACGACATCTCTTGAGACTGTAGACTCTGAGACTGCCTATTTAGCAGCAGGAGCACCACAGGGGACAGTGTTTCCCCAGTCTTGTTCACCCTGTACACCTTACTGTAACAAAGTTCTAGTTCAATCCTAAAAGTAATTTGATAATAAAATATTATTTAATTGTAACTTTGATCATAAAATATGCCTTAGCAACAAAACAAAAGAGCTGACTGATATGCGTAATAAAAACAGCAACATGTCTCTGGCTCTGAGCCCTGCTCTGCTTCCACAGTAACAAGGCCTGACTATTCATGCTAGTAAAGCTAGGCCTGACTATTCATGCTAGTAATGCTAGGCCTGACTATTCATGCTAGTAACGCTAGGCCTGACTATTCATGCTAGTAACGCTAGGCCTGACTATTCATGCTAGTAACGCTAGGCCTGACTATTCATGCTAGTAACGCTAGGCCTGATTATTCATGCTAGTAACGCTAGGCCTGACTATTTATGCTAGTAATGCTTGGCCTGATTATTCGTGCTAGTAATGCTAGGCCTGACTATTCATGCTAGTAATGCTAGGCCTGACTATTCATGCTAGTAATGCTAGGCCTGATTATTCATGCTAGTAACGCTAGGCCTGACTATTTATGCTAGTAATGCTTGGCCTGATTATTCGTGCTAGTAATGCTAGGCCTGACTATTCATGCTAGTAATGCTAGGCCTGACTATTCATGCTAGTAAAGCTAGGCCTGACTATTCATGCTAGTAACGCTAGGCCTGACTATTCATGCTAGTAACGCTAGGCCTGACTATTCATGCTAGTAATGCTTGGCCTGATTATTCGTGCTAGTAATGCTAGGCATGACTATTCATGCTAGTAATGCTAGGCCTGACTATTCATGCTAGTAAAGCTAGGCCTGACTATTCATGCTAGTAATGCTAGGCCTGACTATTCATGCTAGTAACGCTAGGCCTGACTATTCATGCTAGTAACGCTAGGCCTGACTATTCATGCTAGTAACGCTAGGCCTGACTATTCATGCTAGTAACGCTAGGCCTGATTATTCATGCTAGTAACGGCTAGGCCTGACTATTTATGCTAGTAATGCTTGGCCTGATTATTCGTGCTAGTAATGCTAGGCCTGACTATTCATGCTAGTAATGCTAGGCCTGACTATTCATGCTAGTAACGCTAGGCCTGATTATTCATGCTAGTAACGCTAGGCCTGACTATTTATGCTAGTAATGCTTGGCCTGATTATTCGTGCTAGTAATGCTAGGCCTGACTATTCATGCTAGTAATGCTAGGCCTGACTATTCGTGCTAGTAAAGCTAGGCCTGACTATTCATGCTAGTAACGCTAGGCCTGACTATTCATGCTAGTAACGCTAGGCCTGACTATTCATGCTAGTAATGCTTGGCCTGATTATTTGTGCTAGTAATGCTAGGCATGACTATTCATGCTAGTAATGCTAGGCCTGACTATTCATGCTAGTAATGCTAGGCCTGACTATTCATGCTACTAGTAGTGCTAGGCCTGACTATTCATGCTACTAGGCTAGGCCTGAATATTAAAGTGACTTTATTCTTGTTATAAACTAAGTATTACATTATTGATGCTGTTAAACCTCCCTCAGGACATTGAAGATAATGCCACACCAACAAGTGACATTTCACCCAAAGGTACTTCTATAATTGTGGAAGTTCTCAAGAATGTCCCGTGCATTTCATCAATTTGTAATTTACTTGTGTTTTACTTTCCTGATCCCAATGTTCCAAATATGTATTTTTTAGATTGTTTGATCATTTGGTTTATTTTCATGTCTTTTGTAATGTTACTTATTTGTTGTTTTCAATAAACGCATCTGATAAATTAATGTAAATGAATAACTAAATATTAGTAGCCTTTATATATATATATATATATATATATATATATATATATATATATATATATATATATATATATATATATATATATATATATGTACAAGCAAGAAATCATGTTTTTTGACAGCTCTTCAGTATGAGTAGTGTTGCTGCTGGACAAATTCTATTTTGCTTGCGTCTCCTGCTTGTCTTCAGAAGATATGAAGGACAAAATCTCAGATGCTTCTCTGACTTTCTTCTTGGCATTGAGATTCCTCTCTGCGATCATTCTGAGCTTCTCGCCAGCTTGTTTCCTTTCATAGGCGTTGGTTGGAATCATATATGCTGCCTTGAACTGATCGACTGCTTTGTCTTCATTCTTTTTCTTGTAGAGCAAGAACAAACCATAGCATGTGTGGCAGTGCTGCTTATCAGACTCACTGAGAGCGTTGTCATCTATCAGGCTGCTAAAGATCTTCTCTGCCTTTCCAAATTGCCGGTTCTCACCATATGCTGCTGCTAAATTCACTTTGCCATAAATATTGCTAGGCTTCAGCTCTACAGCTTTTGCAAAGTGTTGGATACACTTAGCCACCATAGAGGCTTTTTGAGCCTCAGGAATGCGCCTCCCGGCCCTCCTCTCCTCAGACATCCGAATAAGCTGTTGTTTGTGACAAGGCCAATTTGATGGTGCAGAAAGGACGAGTTTGGAGCAAGCTCTACTGCCCTCTTGAGGACACACAGTGACTCTTCAATGGAGCCCTCAGCCCTGAAGTATTTGGCCACGTATCTGGTTACTTGTGGAACATCAGGAGACATCCTGAGGGTCTCTTTTATAAGGTGCTGGGCTTCCTGTCTTCTTGACCTCTGGAGTTTCAGAGCCAAAAGTACCATGATCTCAGTGTTTGTGGGCTCTAGGCTGAGAGCTTTTCTAAGCTGTTGGATGACTGTTTCAGTGTCTCCTGCTTGGTTTATGCCGTCTATCCTGTAAAGCACTATTGCGTAGCCTACATTAAACAAAATGCTGTCTGGTTCTGCCTCAAGAGCCTTTGAGAAACTCTCTTTTGCTTGGTCATAGAATGTTGCTCCAAGTCTCAGAAAGCTCCAGGCTTTCTCACCATGTACTACAGGCAAGCTGCAGGAGTAATCTGATGAACCTGTTATGTCCTTGCAGATACGTTTCACTTTGTTCAAGTAATCGTCTGCATCATTTAGCCTCTGTAAGTGATAGTGCACCCATGCAAAGCTGGAGAATGTCACCAGGAACTCAGCATCCTTTTGCTTTTCTTCCTTTAATGCCAATTCAGCCTTCTGAAGGTAGTCCAGCGCACACTCGGTTTTACCCTCCAAGTGGCTAATAAAAGCCAGAAGGTTGAAATACGTGGCATGGTACTTTTGTGGTAAATATTTGATTCTGTCATGGAGTTTGTCTGGTAAGCTGTTCAAATCCCTTATGTCTGATTTTTCTACACCCCATGTAAAAAGACACTCCAGCTGCCTGAGCTTGGCTTCCATGTTTTCGTTGCTGGAGAAAAATGAAATAAACATTTTCTTCATAACTAAGAATTTGCTAGGATTAACAGTAGCATGTATTTTATAAGCCTAAATAACCGCAGTAGTACTGCTCATATTATTTTACACAACTAATTTAGATATGCTAAAGATATAATGGCAACACTTTACAATAAGGTTAATTATTTGGTAACGCTTCCCTTTACAGTCCAGTTACCCATCTAAATACTATGTACTTATTTTAATAACTACAAATACTGGGTAATAACTAGTACTAACCCTGAAACTACCCCTAAACCTACCCCTGTTCCATGTACTTACCTTATCTTAGCCAGTACTTTCTAGGTAAGATTAGTAGTTAACATGAAAAATACTTCTTTAGGATTTATTAATCTTAGAAAATATTAACTAATAACAAATGTGTTATTAATAAAATGATTTGCATTTGTTAACATTAGTAAATGCACTGTGAACAAACAACAAACAGCAGTTTTTTTTAAATAATTTAACATTAACAAAAATAGGCTAAATGAATACTGTAACAAATGTATTGCTCATTGTTACTTCATTAACTAATGTTAACTAATGAAGCTTACTGTAAAGTGTTACCGATATAATAACTACGAGATATAGGCTTTTAATCGAAGAACATAGAATTACAGTATATGTGTTGACATTCTGTTATTCGGTCTTTATTTTATTTATTCGGCGTGTTTTAGGCAGGTTAACATTATTTAGCACATGCGTAGGCAATAGATACATTTTAACAACACGTTTAGTTGATAAATGTTGCAATAGTTGCTTCTCCTACCTCATTTCACGAGGATGTCCTGAATATAGATCTTCTTTTCTGCTGAAACGACTAGCCTGTTGAAACGTCACGAAAACGAAAGTAAAGAAAAGAGAGATAAGTTTCGCTTTCCTGATACGCTGTAAAAGAATATTTGTTGTTCTAAATTTCATGTCACAACCCATATATAATGTGTGACGGTAGCTATATTGTTCAATTATCCGGTTGATAGCCTATCTTGTTGAATCAATTAATAAATTGTGAAAGCCTAGGTAAAGTAGGATGCTAAACGCTGTTTAAATAGCCTAGATCTAAATCTAAAATAGAAAATCACTTGATTTATTACATTTTTATTTTTCATAGCCTACACTGCAAATTTTCCCCTGTAAGGTAATAAGCATAATGTATAATTTTCTTATAAGTAGGCTAAGTCAACTTAATAAATTACATTCTCGAATATTTAGTGGGCTATATTTTTTATGTGCTGTGAAGTTTTAGCTAACATAGTGAGGCTACACATTTCACAAGCACACTGTCCGTGGATGTGTGACAACGGCCTGTACCATGATGGTAGTTGAACAAACTCAGGGTTGCAGGATTAGTTTTGAGTTGACAAAACCAAACCAATCCAACCAGGCTTTGTTGGTACCATGATGCTGATCATCAACTTTCTCTGTCAACTCAGGCTTTGATCTTGAGTTTAGGAGTGACATCAGTAGCGAACAGCCAATCACATGCTGAGAAAGAGTGAAACTCATCCAAAACTCATTAAAATTAATTTCTCGCGAGAGAAGTAGCGCAATTCACTTATTAAATAAAAGTATTAAAATATTAAGAATTTAAACAAATTTACACAGCAAGAATAAAATAGCTATCTATGAAATAGGACAACTAAAAGAAAGTCACATTACTGTACATCAGTGCAAGTAAAAGTTGTGAAGTTAGTATAGAGTTGATAAAGGTATAGAGAGAATTGAGTATTTAAACTCACATGTAGTCATTTTATAGCTTCATGTATTGATTCTAAAGCGTATTTATATTATCTTTATATACTTATTCGTTTAAAATATGTAAATATGTGTAATAATAATTGATGAACTGAAATTGTACATGTGAGATTGTTTTAAGGTATAATAATTACAGAAATAATTTCTAAATCATAAAAATGTATTTACTAAAAGCCACGATTTTGTCTTTTAAAATCATCTGCTATATAGTGACGTTTAATTTGGAGTAGAAACAGGTGGAGTGCCTTTATCGCGTCAGACATGTCACTTTGCTCACAGCTGATTGGTCCAAGTTCGGTTTGCAATCTCTAACCTGGAACATAACCTGCCCCAGACAAGGTTAGCTGTGGAGTGTAAGTTACTATGGCGATGAACACTGCTAAAGACAAACCACTTTCATGGTACCTAAAACCCAGGGTTGGCACAAACTAAACTAACACATAGCTGGCTAGCCACCTAAACCGGCTTCATGGTATAGAGCTGCTAAGTCCCGCCCATCCGTAAAACTCCAAGTCGACCTCTAGGTTGAAAAAGCGTCAATGCAAGTGAATGAGAGAAAATAATTATTTTCTGATCCCGTTTGAATTGTGCCATGAATGTAACATATGTTGTCTGTGAATTTTTTATATAATTTCTCATGTAACAAGTTTGACAGTTTATTGTATGATTCTTTGGCTAGCAGTTGTGGAATAGACATAACGAGAAAGACTACACGTCCCATATGTGACGTCGCCGCTTAACACATTTTCCCTCCACAAATCACGGTTTTCACCACGCTCAACTAGTTAGTCCTCTCCCTGAAAGAAGGCGGTGAAGTGCACCAAAGTCACAGGCATGTTTAGCGGGATCCGTGTGTTAGTGGGGGTGATGTATATCAAACACGTCGAGAGTTGTAGTCCACAAAGTGCTCTCACACAAAGTCTAACCGTATGAAAATTCTACAAGCTAAATTGTAGCATTCTTTACACGAAACATTATATAAAAAATTCACAGACAACATATGTTACATTCATTGCAAAATTCAAACGGGATTAGAAAATAATTATTTTCTCTCATTCACTTGCACTGACGGTTTTTCAACCTAGAGGTCCAGCGGGGTTAGCTGAAGGGGCGGGACTTACCAGCTCAGCAAAAACGCGTGACTTGTTTCAGCATCTGCAGTAGCCTGTTATAAACAGCAGGTGGCGGTTTTACATGGTAAAACTGAAAAAAACTGTCCCACTGTCTCTGCTATTAGGCAACTCCAACTCTACAGACGGTAGGGTGACGCACGGAAATTTTAAATTCATAATTTCGTAGGATTAATGAATATTTTACCAGGTTTACAGTGGGGGTTTTTTTTACCTTTTTTTTTTTTTTGTACAGTAGCCAACCAGTGTGCAATATGAATTGTGCAGTGGGACTGGGCGAGATTTACTCCTTGGTCTGCTATCTAAACAGAATAAGTGCTTTGACTAATCGTTTACTAAGTTCGTTTACAGGTTCTGAAATTTCACTTATTCTTTTGTTTTGCTATTAAGTCTGTATTGTCTCTATTTAGGCTAAATACACTGTCTTTCCATCCCTGTTTTCAATTATACAATTGTTGTAGTAAACTATATATATATATATATATATATATATATATATATATATATATATATATATATATATATATATATATATATATATATATATATATATATATATATATGTATTTAAAAAGAAGTAGTTTTCAGTCTCTACAGCATTTCAGGATTTTTATATTTATAAATGACAGTTTATCATTACCTATCTGGTTAATATAAGTTAAGCAGATAACCTTTCTGAGATTTTCATACACACAAGAGGCCACCACAAAATTTCCTGGAAATTCCAACAGGAAGAACCATTTAGGGCAGACCGCGTAGGTAAGTAAAAAAAGGGGCGGGTCTTTATAGTACATAAGCTCCACAGAAGCCATGTGCTGCCATTCAGACACAGAACTGCCAAAGAAAGTGAAATGTTTGGACTACAGCACATCTGGGGCTGCATTATGCAGTACGAGGCCATGCTGAAGTCTCCATTTTTCCCTGTGCTCTTCTCTTTTACAGTCTACATGAGCTTCTGCCTGCCCTTTGTCATTCTGGATGCCCTGTCTCCTAAGATAGCTCTAATAAGGAGATACAAGATTCAACAGAAAACCAACGTGTCTTGGACTATGATTTGGAGCTGCCTCGCGCTCTCCCTCTACAACCATGCTGTGTACATCTTCCCGCTGAGCGTCCTGAACTGGTACTGGAGACCCGTCAGCTTCCCAGCGGTGGCACCTGGGGTCCTGCAAGTCGTCTGGGACCTTGCTGCCTGCCTGCTTCTCTTTGACTTCCAGTACTTTGTATGGCATCTTCTCCATCACAAAGTACCCTGGCTCTACCGCACTTTCCACAAGGTGCATCACAAATACACGTCCACCTTCGCCCTGGCCACTGAGTACTCAGGAGCTTGGGAGACTCTGTCTTTGGGTTTCTTCGCTGCAGTGAATCCCATGTTACTGGGGGTTCATCCTATGACAGAGATGCTTTTCCATATGCTGAACATGTGGTTGTCAGTTGAGGACCACTGTGGCTACGACCTGCCATGGGCTACACACAGACTGGTGCCTTTTGGACTGTATGGAGGAGCTCCACACCATGATGTCCACCATCAGAGGTTCAAGTCCAATTACGCTCCATACTTCACTCACTGGGACAGGCTCTTTGGGACACTGCACTCTGGATGAACTGAACAAACTACATGAACTGATTTCAATTGTCTTTTTTTTGTAAAAAGTGCATTATCATTCTGTGAATGAATACCCTTGACTCTAACACTGTGTTAAATTAATGAAGTTGTCTATTTATTGAACATGTGTATTTAAGTGTGACTGTAAGAAAAAGAATAAGAGATGAAAATGCTGTGTGTAATGACTATATGAAGCACATTTGTTAACCTCAACCTGCTTTTTATTTATTTGTGTTATTTTTTTAAAGCCTGTTTTGATACTAAATGTTTTGGATCATGAAATTTGTGGGTCATGAAGAACAGAACAAATAAAACTATGAAGTAAATACTTTAAATACAGTGTTTGTTTTTCTTTTCATTTTGCTTAGTAAGAATACTTGGTAACACTTTGACAGTGTAATTACTTAATTAATAACTTATAGTAGACGTTGTAATAACATGTAAGAAAATGTAATTAACATGTAACAGCCTGTACTTACAGACTGTAGTTACACACTACTGTTACACATACAACAGGCCGATACACATACATGTTACCGACTTGGTACAATGTAACAAGTACTTTAATGTGTTACTAAGGTAAAAAGCCTGGTCACACATGGTCATTATGTATCTTCTAAAGTGTATCAAGGTTGTACTTAAGTGCACTTTATGTGTATCTACATACCTTATCCATCTGAACCCACTAGGTTACAGCTTAAACATGCAGTAGCTTCTTAATTACATTCAATTTGCAAAATATTACACATGGTATAAGCTTCCTAAAATAAAGTGTATCAAGATTGTACTTTCGTGTGTATCTACAAACCTTATATATTTTAGTTTGAATTAGGCCTAATTCACGTTCAGGTTCACAGTTAAATGCATGTGGTAGCTTCCTAATTACATTGCAATTACATAATATTACGATTGATCAAGATTAGTTTTGCTGATAATTTACTCACCCCCATGTCATTCTAGATATTCATGTCATTCTTTCTTCAGTCGAAAAGAAATTAAGGTTTTTGATGAAAACATTCCAGGATTTTTTTCCATATAATGCACTTTACTGGTAACCAAACAGTTCAAGGTCCAAAAGACAGTTTCAGTGCAAACGGCAAACTGTTCAAATGGCTTTAAACGATTCCAGACGACTGAATAAGGGTCTTATCAAGCAAATCGATCGCTCATTTAAAAAAAAAAAAAGTTTAAGTTTTAAAAGCTCAAATGGTCACCTTGCTCTGTTCTGTGATGCGCGTTCGTGGCTCTCCTGTTCCAAATCAAAATAAACAAATCTTTTTGTGTCATGTGGTTCATTCAACGAACGAAATTAACGTATTGACTCGGAAAAGATTTGTTCATTCTGATGAACGGGTTCGAACAGGAGAGTCACGAACGGAACAGAGCAAGGCGAACCATTTGAGCTTATAAAACTTAAACTTTGTTGTTGTTTTTTTTAAACGAGAAATCGAGAGACCCTTATTCATAGTCTGGAATCGTTTAAAGCCCTTTGAACTTTGCCGTTTGCACTGAAACTGTCTTTTGGACCTTGAACCGTTTGGTTACCAGTAAAATGCATTATATGGAGAAAAATGTTTTCATCAAAAACTAATTGATTTCTTTTCGACTGAAGAAAGAAAGACATCTTAGATGACAGGGGGTGAGTAAATTATCAGCAAAAGTTTTTTTTTCAAAAGTGAACTACTCCTTTAAGTGTAGTCCATGTGTAGCTTATACACATGAAGTGCTCTTAAATACAATCTTGATACACTTAATGTTAAACACAAATGTTTATAGCGCAGTTCTATGAGTAAAGTGTGAATAAAGTGATAATATAGAAGATAAAGGGAAGAGACGTTAGAGAATAAACAGAGTCATTATTAAAATAATTTAGTATTATTAGCTTCAATTGAGACATAGTCCAAGAAATGGTGGTGCTGGAACTGTTTCTATCACCAGATATAACAAAAATAAGAAAAATATTTGATCAGATTCCAAAATTTTCATTTTGCTACAAAAAATACTAGTGATGCTTAGATGCATATCTAAAAAGACTAAAATGAAACTGACTGAGATAATAAACATCAGTGACTGAGTCTAAATTTTCCCCACATTAACTCCAAATCCCGCTCATATCTCTAGAGGGGAAGCGTACATCCTGAAAAAGACAATGGACATTTTCCCAAGTCAAGGGAGAATTCCCATAACTTCCATAATTCCGATCATACACTTGACTTCCAAGCAATTATTTTTTTTTCTGGCCTTTGATTATTAGGTAGGTGGAGTTAATATTAAGTATTTGATCGGATAATAAATGTATGGCCTCAAACAGCATTTGGATACCATTACACACATAGATTTTTAGGTTAAAGTGTCCAATTATTTTATCTGGGCCACTGTTTTTAGACTATTATTTTTTGGTTTGTAACACTTTGTTTATTGAGATACAACATTTTATGCCAGTATAATACAACAATAACGTACACTAAAAGGTTGGATCTCTTTTACATAATAATAATAATAATGAAAATAAATACATAGACAATTTTTTTAACTCGCTTCTAATCCATCTGTTTTTCATGTAAACAGCGCCACTATAATGTTCTCACACTTTTTATTTTTGGCATATGTATTGTATGCATATTTAGGCAGCATTGAGCAATCACATTTTTTATCAGCAGAATTTCCAATCAGCCTTGTGAAACCAGTTCATCTTCATAACATGCTTTTCTGCCCTATTCTTCTAGCAGCCTGTGAAATAACATTTAACTAATTGGCTACACTCCTTAGAAAGCGTTTCATGTGTGGGAAGAAGTTTTTGTGTTTCATGTGTTTGAATGCTTTGATAGATTAACAGAATTTCAGAAGAAATAGCAGGTTTAGTATGCTCACCTTTCAAGATTATCATCACTGCAAAATCTTGATTTCAGTCACCTGAAACAGATTTCAATGCACATGGACATTTTTATTTATCATACAAAAGAAGCAACAGAATGTTGCTATAGAAATACAAGCATTATAAGATTTTGGTGGACCTGTGTATGCCATTCAATGATTTAATTGTTATTATGCTAACATATCTGAGCTGTTTAAATCTGTTTTAGCTGTAAAATGTTCTATTAATAACATAATGGAAGGACTAAAGTTCATCAGATTGGCCTTTCCAGCATTGGTGGCCAATAATAACAGAGACTAACACAAAGATAATAACACAAACACACCATTACTGTAACACGCATAAAAGGAAACAAATGCTATCAACATTTAGTGAATAACATAATAAAATAAAAAAACACCTTGATGAACATAAATGATAAAAATTAGAAACAAAGACTTTTTTTAATCCTTCTAAATAAATGTGATGTCATGCACAGAATTTCTTGGAATGCATGAGGGCGTTTCATACCTTTTAACAATATCACCAATATTTTCACCAATATTTTACTGTAAATCTATTGCCTTCTATAATATAACACAGATGCATAATTTAGTGCTAACAAACATTTTGATAAGATATACATTTTTTTCTTCATTTAAAGGCACTTAAAGTGTTTATTGCTAATTGTTTCCAATACACAACACCATTCAAAAATCAATAAAACAATAGAATACAATAGAATACATGGTTTGAAATAGTATTTTTATTTAATTATGAATAGGCCTACCCAATAAAAAAAGTCTATAATATAAAAGAAAACTGAGATAACTGGCCCTATGTCTTGTCTGATATCTGTATCTATATATACACAGATGTGGTTTTCAGGCGAATGGGGAACTCTGACGTCAGGTCATTAGACGACAAAACCCCAAGCTTTATGAAAAAAGAAGATAAAATCAGTTCTGACGACTTATCAGAGAATGTGAAACTGTGAAATTAATATGCCAAATGCGTGTGAAAAGTTTGATGCACCGGACACATTTCAAAATTCAGACAGAAAAACGGATAGCATATTCTTATTCAAAGTCTCCAAAAATGATAAAAGTGAAAGAGGAAAGACAACTAGAATAAACCGCAAAAAAATGAGAGTGTGCTAAAAATTCTGTTTCCCCTGAGCACAAGACACATATCTTCTCAATCATGAAACTTGCATAATACTTGCAAAGAACAAAAGGTTGGACTTTGATCTTGCCTTAGGGGATGCTGAATCAAAACGACATATTGTGCAACTTCCTGCAAGTACAGACACAGAGTTCTGTAAAATAAGATCTGGCTCCTACTCGATTTTTGGGGGTTTTCAAAAGAAGTGCATTCTAAAAGATTTTTTTAGATTTTGACATTTAGACATAGCCAAACACATTCTTTGATTACAACTGCGTTGCGTTTCCTATACACGTATAAGCAATGTTAATGTTAACCAAGATTCATCAGGCAAAATTAGGTTAATCCCAAGCTAATGTTAAAGCATATAATAATCTAAACTTCAGCTTAATGTTTTGTGTCCCTCCCAATTAAAATATGTTATTTTAGTTAATGACTGTGGCAAAGTTTGTAAATACATGATTATGATATTCATATGCTATTATAGGTCCGGTTTAAACTGTTCCATCTAAGAGGTCATTGGCTTGATAAAGGTTGGTGGCCCCCAATCTGATGTGATGCTGAAAGAGCAAACATCTCTCATATTTTCCACTGTAAGATAGGAATCATTGATTGGTGAGGGGTAGAGATTCCCTGTCTCTGGCTATGTGACTTGCAGAAAATGTCAGAGCAGAATTCTTGAGTATTGGGGTTTTATTGTGGGCAGGAAACATAACTTAAAGACCTCAGGGGAAAATCTAAACCAAACTCCTACTAAACTGTGTTTTGATCTGATGAGAAAACTCAAATCAAAAACCTTCATTAAATACTTGAGAAAAAATTAAGACATTTTCAGAATGTGCAGTGAGGGTATTTTTTTAACAGAAATAAGATATATGCTCAGACAATAATCAATCGCCTGTGTAATGTCCTTGCATTAGGGATTTTCCAGAGTCAGGACTAACTTGCCTCAGGCACTAATGGGCTAAAAAGTAGACAGCGGTTTTCTTCAGCTTATTTATCAATGATGAAGCTATTTTCTGTGACATATCCAATTTATTATAGCCAAAACCAATACCAGTTAACCAGCAAAATACCAGGCTGTTTTTGTACAGCTAAAATAACTGGAAGTGGCTGAAACCAGATGTCAGATGTTACAATTGGCCGCATTTGCTCTTGTGTTAACAATTAGTTGAACTGAGTTTAATCTTTCAGCAAGGGAATGTTCAAGTTCTGTGAGAAGCAGTGTTGGTCAAGTTACTTGAAAATAGTAATTAGTTACTGATTACTGATTACTTCTCCAAGAAAGTAATCCAATTACTTTACTGATTACTTATTTTCAAAAGTAATTAGTTACTTTACTAGTTACTTTACTAAGTTACTTTTCAAAAACATGATGCACGAACCTGAATACGCTAAAGCAATAGACCTTTCAGCATTATTCTATTCTTTCTGCATATTCCATCATCTAAAATGTAATCAAATTAACCATTCTCTTTTTTAAACTTGTTTTATTAGTTTCAATATTTTAACTTTATGCATATTGCATCAAGCAAAAATTAGATGAAATGCAACAGTCTCAGACTAGAAGAGAATTGTTGAACATTTAAACCTATTTTCTGCACATTCCACCATATTTTAATGAAATAAAGACTGTCCTCCTTTTGTTAACTTAAATTTCTACATATTCCAGCATATAAAATAAATATATTTTGAAAAATCCTTCATTTGAATAGATGTAAAAATACAGCAATAAAATCATGAAAATCGCTTCTGACTGTATTCCTAATTATTAACACTTACGTCTTTTAACAGTAAAGTGCAGAGAGAGTAAAAATTATTTGTTCAAAACAGAAAATGCTGTTGCATGCCGTATTTTGGCTTCAAGTTTGTTTGTTTTTTTTTTCTTTCGGAGTGAAACAGTGGTTATGTCCCATCAGCAAGCATTCCTGTACCGGCTTGCTGCGTTAGTTAACCGCGTGAGACTGTCTTGTGACATGCTCGCTCAGATTTGAGGTAGAATTTTCATTTTGACATTCTCCAACGGGGGTCCAGTTTCTAGATCAGGATGCTCTCAGTAGCCTACGCAAGTCGCTCTCTCTATCTCTCCATTGTGTGCGCGCTACAGGGTTCGCTCTAGATTCCGGGAGATTTGAACTAATTTGCGGTATAACTATTCAATCACAAATGTGGCTCAACGGTTAGATTTATAGATAAACTCATCTTTTTTAGGCATTTGACTGACGGGATGACACTTCAGCGCGAGAAATCGTGGGTGTGTCGTGTGAGCGTGTGTGAGAGTTGGCAGCTCTGCTGCTCTCTCCACGCGCTCTAGTCGTCTCTCACTGATGTCGGTGCTCTTAAATCATTTTTATTCACGCACGACTCATGTCACGAGACAGTCTGACTAAACAAAATCACGGCTAACTAACGCAGTAACGCAGGCTGTTTACGGGTAAGTAACGGTAATCTAATTACTGTTTTTTCAACTGTAATCCCTTACTTTACTCGTTACTAGAAAAAAGTAATTGGATTACAGTAACGCGTTACTTCTAACGCGTTACTGCCCATCACTGGTGAGAAGACAGGTTCAAGTTCTGTCAGGTCCTTATTATAGAGGGTATGCGCGTGACGTTACCGTCGACCAGAGTGCCTATACACTATATTGAGTCCAACTTTTAGTTTAAATTGATAAAATTGTTCGTTTTAGTCACATTTGTTCGTTTCCTCTATTAAATCCAGTCAAGAAGCAGATCTTTTGCTACTCAGTCAGGCTGAGGGGGGTTGTTCCGGCAGGAAAGTGATGTCAATGCATTCCCTCTATTGTGAAATGTGGAACTTCAGCAATTAAGGTGAATCATCATGCTTCCAAAAAAAAGGAAAAAAAGAAAATCTGCCAATGTAATTAAAAGTGCTCCAGGACACTTTTTTCTCCTTTTTTTCAAATTTACTGGTCTGAGGACATTTCACTTGCTCTAATTTGGCAGCATCAGGAACAGCAAATCATGTTTCTACAAGCAGTTTATTCATTAAAAAAGTAATGTTGTAGACTGATTGATAGCATACAAAGGTATCAACTGTAAAATGTTTAAACATGTTAATTGTCAAATTATTCTGTGTAATGAAAAACTCTTTCACTGAAAACTTTTATGAGAAACATTTGACCCTTTAAACATTTATTTGAAATGTATAAGGATGCTTTGAGCCATGTCAAAACAGACAGCATTCCTGGGACATGCACATGCAATGGCTAAAGAAGTGATCAAATTGCACCACAAATGAACCCAGACAATGGCAGACCTGATCCTAAGATAAACACACAAATATCTTAGACCACTTTGTGTATTTTTCATGCTCAGTGAGCACTGTCACAACCCAATTCTTTAGTGAAATCTAGGCCAATACTAAAAAGATGTTATTATAGGATATGAGCCATGCCAAATCTTTAATGAACTCCATACACAGCTGTTCATTGTGAAGGATATGAGTTTCCCAGAAATCCAACATCATCATAAATGCGTCATAGCGGTATATTCTATAAACTGTTAGTATCAAATATGAACCAACACGTTTAAGGAATGTAAGATATTTAATGGGACATACAGAGTGACAACTGATTTTTCTACACCTTTTATGCAAGTCGTTTATTAAACTGCTATAAAGATGGCATTACTGATGTATTACATCAGAAACTTACTTTTGCACAAAATTGCATGTTTTTGATCAGTTTGGGCCTCTAAATAAAACTGAGTTGCTCCATAGTCTCACTACAGTCATGTGAAAAAGAAAGTACACCCTCTTTGAATTCTTTGGTTTTTCATATCAGGACATTATAAAAATCATCTGGTTCTTTGGTCTTAAAATTAGGTAAATACAACCCAGATGAACTCAACAGACAACACATACCATATTACACCGTGCCATTATTTATTTAACAAAAACTGGGCGAAACGGGAGAGTGTGAGAAAAAATAATGACTGCCACAGGAGTTAAGAGGGTGAGTAACAGTCAGGGGCTGCTAATCGTAAACTTGGGGCACAAAGAAAATTCAGAGATTCCAACTAATATTTATGAATTTGGCATTCTTGTGTGTTCAACTCTTTCATTAAATACAATCTTTCTGACATGACTTAAACACACCATAATTTCACATGAATTTTGATTGGATGTTTACCTTGAGAAAAGGTGTGTTCGGTGTGGTGGATTTTTAATAGGTACGATTAATGATGTTAACCATAAAAATCTGATTTTAGATAAAGCATCTTCAGTAACACTTTTTTCTACGGTGTCCGAGATACAGAGTAATTAATTTATTACTTTGTAGATGCTGTAATAACATGTAACACAATATAATTAACATGAAACTAAGTTATGGAACAGCCTGTACTGTACTTACAGACTGTAATTACACACATGTAGGCAGCTACAGGCCGAGTCGCTTACTAGCCCCCCAACTCAGCTGCCATGTGTTGGAGTTTACCCCGGTGAACAAAATGGTTGTTTGCCTGCGCCTATGGCTCAGGGATAGGTCTCTCACTGTCATGTGTGCCTACGGGCCAAACAGCAGTGCTGAGTTCCCGGCCTTCTTGGGGTCTATGGGAGGGGTGCTGGAAAGTGCTCTGACTGGGGACTTCAACACTCATGTGGGTTCCGACAGTGACACCTGGAGGGCGTGATTGGGAGGAACAGCACCCCTGACCTAAACCCGAGCCGTATTTAGTTACCGGACTTCTGTGCTAGTAACAGTTTGTCCATAACGAACACCATGTTCAAGCATAAGGGTGTCCATCAGTGCACGTGGCACCAGGATGCCCTAGGCCACCGGTTGATGATCTGACTTTGTGTTCGTTTCACCTGACCTGCGGCCGTATGTCTTGGACACTTGGGTAGAGAGAGAGGGCGGAGCTGTCAACTGAGTACCACCTGGTGGTGAGTTGAATCCGATGGCGGGGAGGAAGCGGGACAGACTCGGCAGACCCAACCGTACTGTAAGGGTCTGCTGGGAAAGTTTGGCCAAGTCTCCTATTAGAGAGATCTTTAACTCCCACCTCTGGCGGAGCCTCGACCGGATCCCTAAGGAGGCTGGAGATGTTGAGTCTGAGTGGACCATGTTCTCCACCTCCATTGTCAAAGCGGCTGCTAAGAGCTGTGGCCATAAGGTCTCTGGTGCCTGTCGAGGGCAGCAATCCCTGAACCCAGTGGTGGACACCGGAAGTAAAGGATGCCGTCAAGCTGAAGAAAGAGTCCTATCAGGCCTGGTTGGCTTATGGGACTCCTGAGGCAGCTGATGGATACCAGCAGGCCAAGCGGACTACAGACCGGTGGTTGTGGAGGCAAAAACTCAAGTTCGGTGAGGCCATGCATGAAGAAGGTCTATTGGCTGCCCTCGAAGAGATTCTGGCAAACTTTCAGGTGCCTCAGAAGAGGGAAGCAGTGCCTTACCAACACTGTTTACAGTGGAGGTGGGCAGCTGTTGACCTCAATGTCATGGGACGGTGGAAGGAATACTTTAAGGATTTCCTCAGTCCCGCCATCACGTCTTCCATTGAGGAAGCAGAGGCTTAGGGCTCAGAGGTAAACTCGCCCATCACCCTAGCTGAAGTCACCGAGGTAGTCAAGAAACTCTTCAATGGCAAGGCACCGGGGGTGGATGAGATCCACCCTGAGTATCTCAAGTCTCTAGATGTTGTGGGGCTGTCTTCGCTGACACGCCTCTGCAGCCTCACGTGGCAGTCAAGGACAGTGCATCTGGGCCTCCCTTTATAAAGGGGGGCCGGAGGGTGTGTTCCAACTAGAGGGGGATCACACTTCTCAGCCTCCCTGAGAAAGTTTATGCCAGGGTACTGGAGAGGAGAATATGGCCGATAGTGGAACCTTGGATTCAGGAGGAACAGTGCGGTTTTCATCTGGGCTGTGGAACACTGGACCAGCTCTATACCCACTACAGGGTGCTGGAGTGTTCATGGGGGTTTACCCAACCAATCGACATGTGCTTTGTGGATTTGGAGAAGGCATTCGACTGTGTCCCTTGTGGTGGCCTATGGAGGGTGCTCCAGGAGTATGGGGGCCGGGGTCCTCTGCTATGGGCTGTCTGGTCCCTGTATGACCGAAGCAGGAGCTTGGTTCGCATTGCCTGCAGTAAGTCAGAATTCTTCCCGGTGCATTTGGACTCTGGCAGGGCTGCCCTTTGTCGCCGTTTCTGTTAATAATTTTTATGGACAGCATTTCTAGGCGCAGCCAGGGGCCGGAGGCTATCAGGTTTGGGGGCCACACAATTTTGTCTCTGCTCTTTGTGGATGATGTTGTCATGTTGGCCCCTTGGCCCCTGACTTTCAGCAAGCACTGGGACGTTTGCAGCTGAATGTGAAGTGGCTGGGATGAGAATCAGCACCTCCAAATCCGAGGCCATGGTCCTCAGTCTGGGAAAGGGTTGCCCATTTCAGGTTGGTGGAGAAATCCTGCCTCAAGTGGAGGAGTTTAAGTATCTTATGAGTGAGGGAAGGATGGAACGGGAGACTGACAGACGGATCGGATGCAACTTCTGCAGTAATGCGGTTGATGTAATGGTCTGTCGTGGTGAAGAAGGAGCTGAGCCGCAAAGCGAAACTCTTGATTTACCGTTCAATCTATGTTCCTACTCTCACCTATGGTCATGAGCTTTGGGTCATGACGGAAAGGACAGAGTCGAAATGGGCTTTCTCTGCAGGGTGGCTGGGCGATCCCTTAGAGATAGGATGAGAAGCTTTAAACAATTTCATATTGACAGAGCGTGTAATGTTAGTCATGATGATTCTATTTTGATGTGTCTGGCTTTATCCTATAAAGTTGCTGTATTCTTCTTTTGGGTTGAGATTCTCTGAGAACTGCTTAAGAACTCTTGACCGTAATAAAGGGCATTTAAAGCTACAGTCCGCAGTTTTTCCTCTTAGTTGTTATCTCTATTCAAAATCTGCAATTGCAGTTATTAGCAGAATTATCAACTTTAAGTGGGTTGTGCCTCAGCACGGCACAGCGCAGATGAATCCAATGTTTGAGGAGAGTGTGCAGCTGTCAGTCACCGGGCCGATGTGGATACTGGCATTCGGAATTACAGATTCAACTTTTTTAAATATGTCCAACATAATCATTTTCACTGGAAAATGTCATTTGAACAAGTAAGTAACATACACTTTTCCTCTGGTTCTGACCAACTAAGAGAAAAAAAATCATTACAGACTGCAGCAAATCACACTGATTAAATCTTATCTAACAATCGCTTATCATATCACGTAAAACTGCGCAAATTATACTTTGTTCTCAAATTGTTAATCAAGTCAAGTATATTTATATAGTGCTTTTTGCAAAATAGACTGCATCAAAGCAGCTTCACAGTATCAATCAAAACATAATAACAATGTTCATTTCTTAGTGGAAAAATATCCACGTTTGGTAAAGCTGATCAATGGTATTAATTAGGGGTGTGACGAGATCTCGTGCCACGTGAGACTAAAACATGACGAGATTTCCTGTTGAGTGAAAAGCTGTCTTGCGATATTGCCATGACTAAGCGTGAGGCTGAGATTACAATAGAATATTCCACCGCTACTGTACACTCACATTCGCGAAACTATTGTTTCCCTTTTTTAAGAATAAATAATAGCCATTATAAACTAATGTAAAAGTCTGCTCTGCTCATCCATTACAAGTTGCCGTTGCAATCAGTGCAGCACGAATCACAGTCCACTGATCGCGTGACGATCGCGGAGGATTTGTTGCGCAACATAGACTAAACGTCTGATAAATGTCTTCTCTTGTAGAATGCACGCTCAGCACCGCTGTCACTAAAAAAGCTTTACACAGCCATGCGAAACGTCTTGCTGGTCTTGCGCACCCAACTTGTCATTTTTGCTGCGCTCGTGCCGGACGCATCAAGTGTAAAGGCTTTACTCTGTGTCAGCGCACACTCTGATCGGGTGCACAGACCTCTCCCAATCATCTCCTGCACTCGGCCTCCGAAGCACCAACTCCCCCTCCGTTTTCCAAAGCCCGTCGGTTTCCCTCATAAGCTGATATTAGAGTATTTAAACATGATATATATTTTTTTAAATGACACACTGTCTCTTTCTCTCTCACACATATGTAGGCTAGTTTAACTCTTTGGACTTTTAATGATTAGTGCTTTATTTTTAAAGTTTGTAGGTAAAAATAAAAAAAAAAAATCCCTCATTTTGGGGATGAAACTTTCTCGCTTATTTCCAGTGTTCAATGTTGACAGCTATGCTTCGAATATTGAGAGTACTGTAATGTTTTAAGGACAACACACAAGGGAGGCTCTGTTTCTGAACTTATAATCGGAACACAAGAACAACATAGAGACAATTTTGCACTTTTTGCAGTTCTGGAAGCTCTTAAATGTACAGTAAGGTCTGAAGAGACTCATGTGAAATCCAAAAAAGCCAGTAAATAAAAACCTTTTACAGTGCTTGTATATTGTTTTCTTTCTTTGCATTTGATAATTCATACTCATAAAGTAGACCTGAAATGACATGCATTAGTGCATTATTAGTTAAAAGATTGCAAAATGCACCTGCATACTATTTTTCCAGTCATGAATTTTGTCATTGAGGATTTCTGAAAAATTGTGCAAAAGTTTCGTCTCGCTCTCGTGAACACAAAGGCTTTTAATCTCCACCTCCAACATCCTCACACTCATAGCCTGCAAGCCAAGACTCCTTCTTTATGTGTACAGATGTGACGGAATGACATAAAGACATGCTCAAATTTCCTGTGGAAATCCACCAGTACCATTGGAATTAAAAACATTATTACAAGCTTTTTTAAATCAAGCTAAGGCAGTTGACTGCCTTCTGCAGTCAATAAAATGGCAACAAAAATAAACACTTATCTCATAGGAACTGTATAAGAAACAGAAGGAAATGGCAAGTTGAGTAAAAAAGGAAATTCAAATGGGGAACCTAATGACTAGCAAGCCACGAATGAACATGTAAAACAATGAGTGGTTGAACAGCCTTTAACCGCAATGGAATATGGGTGACTTTAAAACACTGTACTGAAAAACACTGAAAAAACAAGATATTACATCCAATACAATTATAATAAAACACTTAACCAAAACTACTGAAACACTCCTTAACTGACATATTTTGAGTGTTGTCAACACTATCCAGCAACTTTTACTTCTACAGAGAATAATCACTATTGGTTATATTGAAATTAGTGGTTTTCTGAAATGAGGAAGTCCTCACAGCTTTCAACCCGATCACACCAAATGCGTCTTTATAGCACGCATGTGCATTGTCGTGTAATATATACGCTAAAGTGAGTTTTTATGTGCATATGATACGCATTGGTTGGTTAGGTTAAGTTTAGGTGTGGGGTGGGGTGCATGTGTATTAGACGTTTGCTAGAATTAGTGGTGTGGAGTATCTATCATCTATCTATCTATCTATCTATCTATCTATCTATCTATCTATCTATCTATCTATCTATCTATCTATCTATCTATCTAAACATTACATTAAAAAAGAGAAACCAAAAACAATATTTTTTATTTTATTAACTATGTGATTAATGTTATATTTCAGGTATTTCAAGTATCAAATCAAGTATAAATATCAAGTTAGTTTTTTTAGTTTTTTTTTTAAAGCATTGTATTCCAAAATAATATCAAAAGGCGAAAACAATTGAACCTATATTTTATTTGTGAACTGATGTTCAGCTGTTATTTTTAATAGTCAACTTATTTTCATCAGTCATCAAGCTCGGTAAACACTGGTCACAGAAATGGAGATAACAGACACAGACCTTAAATTTGACCAAACTGATGGCTCACTAAAAAAACCCCACTGTCATCATGTTTCATTCAGACCGATTTGCGCATGATAACAACAGGTTTGAATTTTTATGATTGGATATGATAGCACTAACCAATCATGTTTAACCATAAAAAATATATCCAATAATATAGCATAATGGAGGCACTGCATCCTCTCATGTGACTTTCCCCCATTCATTGTCAATTACTCCCCACCAAATCCAGTGGATGCTTTAGGGGGTCTGTTGGAACTCAATGGGGTCAGGGGAAGCAAGAATGACGCGCCTGCTGCTGTAACTGCTGGTGTTACTTAAAAAAAACAGCGTCACTTTAGAAAAACAAGTGATTTATAATATTTGCATGGTTTTATTTTTGTAATATGGATCATTGTCTCATCCATTTTTTGAGGAGGCACTGAGGCACCTTGCCTCCTCAGATAAAACACCCCTGACTGAAGTGTGATGCTTACTATGAACTAACTCCATGACCAAACAGGCTTTCAGGGTTGGATCATGACATTAAAGGGCCCTGGGGCCAATGGCCTTGTCAGATATTTCTGTCATTGTTGATGGGGCCTATACCACCATGGACCCTCAGGCCCCTGCTAGTTATTGGAGCAGTCTGTAATAGCCTGGGGTCAGGCATAAACAGCTGCCATATTAAGACTGAACTAGTTTAAGAACTAGCCTGATTAACTAGAAATTAGTCAGGGCCAATCGGTCTTACTTTTCTGATAAAAATTTTGGCCAAACTACCTGTTCATGTAACAGACTTACAAAGAATACTAATAAAATAGAGAAACAGAAAAATGTTACATTCCCACATCCGTCTTGAAGGATGTTACTAACTCTCAAGACTAGTCTAAGCAGTTTTAGTCTAACAAAATTTTACTAGTGTAACTCTTCACAGTGGAAGGCTTGTTAAAATTATTGAAACCATTTTGTGGCTGTGGGGAATTATTTCTCTACAAATTACTGATTGATACTGACTGATTGAAGTATGAGATTGACATGTGTGATGATAAAAACCCACGATAATCCCCTGTAACCGGTTATGTGACCTGTCAGTACAATGACGTTACAAATAAAACCAAGTCTTGCATATAGCATCGTTTTGTAGACATATATCCTACAGACATACTGTAAAGGGGAAATCATGTAACACTTAGGTGTAATCCAACAAAAATATTTTTTAATTTTTTTTTATTCTGCAATAAACCTTCAGATAAAAAACTGTGGGGGAAATTAAGAGAGGCATGAGAAAGCAGCAGTCAGGTCACTTAAAGAGGCTTTTATTTTAGTACAAAATACGAATGTAGGGTGTGATAGCGTCACGGTTCAAGAATTCACCGTCTCTCTTGTCTCGCGTGCTGTTGTTTGTGTGTGTGTCTATGGAACTGGATCTAATGTCTAATATACTGTAGATCTAATGGTCACTGATCATTGATGATCAGCAGTGCCGGCTGGTTTCAATCTGTTTGTCCCTTTATATGTTCGTTGTGGTTTCCCGGTGTGTTCCTGTTCCATCATTTATCACCTGCTGAGCGTAACTATGACATTGGTAACAGAGAGTTATTGGCACTCAAAGGTAGTGCTGGAAGAATGGCATCATTGGTTAAAAGGGTCAGGGGTATCTTTAATCGTATGGACCGATCACAAGAATCTAATGTATAGTACAACCACCAAAAAACTCTAGGCAGGCTCGGTGGGCACTTTTTTTAGACGTTTTGATTTTTCTCTTTCGTACCACCGAGTTCCAAAAACATCAAACCTAAATTCTCTATCTCGAATTTGACCAATCTGAATGCCCGCCTACTCCCGAGTGTATTTTACCCGAGACGTTAGTTGTCTCCACTCTCAGATGGGAGGTCAAGTCGAAGGTCATGAAGGCGAGTGTCGAAAGGTAGTGTCGTTCTGATGTTGTTAAGTGGGCGCATTGTTCCAGCATGGCCTGTCATTCATGACTTCAAGGTGACATATCATGCAAAATCCACTTTTTTAGCCCTTAAATGCATTTTGTTGTAGATTTGGAGTGTTTATAAGTACAGAAAAGATGAAATTATTCTCTTCAGGTGCTTTGTTTATATCTTTATATTCTGTTTTGGTCATATTTTTCAACCTGTTCAGATTTTTCTGTTGTCTATGACGTTTTTTGATCAAGTACGTCACCGATATTTGCAGCGGAACTGACAAATAAGGACTTCGACTACCGGTCACTTTCAGCAATCCGCCATTATTATTTCTCGCTTTGATTTTGTAGTCCAAGCTCAATGATGCAGAAGTTACGAGAGGGCTAGTCAAAATGTTCGGTTGTTGGATGTAGTGACCTGAAGCACTTCAAGGATCCCCACTTCAACAACCTCAGCCAGTATACAGAAGGGTTTGCCGAATCGACTTCTATCATTTAGCTGCTGTGTTTCCTGATGCTTTCTAAACCTAAGTTATCATTTTATTATCAATACAGATTTTTAGTGGTAAGATCAGACCGCAGTCATTTATCTTGTCAGTGTGCTGGTTTTAACAGGAGAAATAGTCGACTTTCAATAACACAACATAGTTAACTTACATACCTGCCTCCATATGAACTTAAGACGTTCTGCAGGTTCGTCTTCGTCATCTTTTTCAAATCGCTCGCTCTGGCTCGAATATGTAAGGCTTGGTAGACAAGTCTTCCGTTGTTGACATTTTGTTAACGTGTGAATAAAAATGTTCTTTGAATCTATAGTAATCGTATCTCTTATCAAACTACAAAAATGGCCGAAAGAGTTGAACTGACTGTGAACTCAGCGACCTGGAAAGCAGGCGGGGTAAGACGGTACGCCTTTTTATTTAAAGGGGCCGCATTGAAACGACTTGCTCACAGAAGCACTTCAGAAAAGGGGTAGAAAAGGGGCCTGTGGAGCTATAATAATGAGTAATTCAGACCCAAGCATTGCAGTTATGCTTTATATAGACCACAAATGTATGATTTATAAGTAAAAATGAATGATTTAAAAGCATGATATGTACACTTTAATCGCACCAGTTTTTAGGTAAGGCAACGATTCCAGTGGCCACTTATGGCTCATGACATCTGCAGTTTTGAACCCCTGATGGGTTACTCCAACCACTGTCTGTCCCTTCAAGACCCTGGTCCCATATTGCGCTGAGAAGGCAATCGTTTTGACCATCGTGGACCAGTTCTCAAAGGCAGCTCATTTTATTCCCTTGCCGAAATTACCCCCGGCAAGGAGACATGGCCTCCCGATAGACGTGGTTTCCATCAGGCGTCCCCAATTTGTGTCCAAATTTTGGCAAGAGTTTTGAAAGCTATTGGGGGCGACTGTCAGTCTTTCTTCAGAGTTCCATTCCCAAAGCAATGGTCACCCAACTGCCCCATACCACCTCCCGGGGCAAGGCGGTCATTTTGTCTGTCGTGGACCGGTTCTCAAAGGCAGCTTATTTTATTCCCTTGCACAAATTACCCTCTGCCAAGGAGACATGGCCTCCCGATAGACGTATAAACGTTTCCAAATGTTGGGCGACTGTCAGCCTGTCTTCGGGGTTCCATCCCCAAAGCAATGGCCACCGCCCCCACCTCCTGTCCTGTGTATTTATCTGCCGGACCCGGTCCCCCCTTATTTTTTAGTTAACCGTTAGGGGACATTTCACTGCAGAAAAACAGAATCCGTTTTGGCCTTATAAGATCACATACATCATTGTGAAAGCCACCAATCATCTAAACAAACAACTTATTTGTCATGTTACTAATTACCAGTTCCCTATCGAGGGAACTCAAACTGCGTCAAAGTGACACTTTGGGGAACGCCCTCAGCGTAGCGTCTCTGAAGCATGAATGAAACTAAGCCAATCTCCGATTGGATCAACGCTGATGACGTGATGTGTGACGACACATAGGCGGAAGCATATATAAGGAACCGGCATACACAACATGTCAGCTTTCTGTTCTTCAGCTAAGCGCTCTCTGTGACTGTCAGTCTTATTTATTGTTTGTCTGTCTAAGCAAGTGAATCTCCCTAAAACCATGGCGAGTGTGAATTTCAGGCGGTGTGTGCATCCTTGCCCTCGTTACATCACGGGCAGGGACACACACCAACTGTGTACACATTGTTTGGGAATGCAGCACGCGCAGGCAGCTCTCGAGGGAGCTGCTTGCGAGCATTGTGAGGCTTTACCGCTCCGCATGCTGCGTTCCCGGCTGGCCCTTTTCAATGAAGAGGGTCAGCCTTGCGAGCCCCGTGGTGCGGGACCGACGCTCTTCATGGGGCTCGCAAATGGATCTGTCTGGGGATCCCGAGGCTGCTGAGGCACCTTCTCGGGATTCATCGGGCAGTTCCGATGTACTCGAGCCTCGCGCAGAAGCCCGCCCAGCGGCTTCTTCTGCGCCAGTTCGAGGATCCGATGCTTGAGCTGTCTGCCTCCGAGGAGGTGGACGTGCTCAGCATCGAGGGGGGCGGGGATTTTGGGGATGACTCGCCACCCCGTGTCCCCGCATATGAGGAGCTGGTAGAGGTTGTTTCCCGTGCAGTGGATCATTTAAATATCGATTGGCCTCAAGAAAAGCAGGAAGTGCAGGTTAAAAGCAAACTAGATGAGCGCTTCCTGCAGCACAGGGAACAACCTCATCATCGGGGCTTACCGTTTTTTCCTGATTTGCATACTGAGGTGTGTAAATCATGGAAAAAACCTCATTCTTCTCGTGTCTCCAATCCCACTGTGTTAAAATATAGTAACATCATGGGGGCACGAGAGAATGGTTATGGGATGATGCCACAGGTTGAACAGCCTTTAGCTAATTATTTATCACCTGAGTCGGCATCATCCTTTAAAGCCCCGGTGCTGCCCACCAAGCCGTGCAGAGAAACATCTTCGCTGGTGGGCAGGGCATATATGGCTGCGGGTCGGGCTGGTGCGAGTCTTCACACCATGGCGCTTCTCCAAGCGCACCAGGCCGACCTTCTTAGAGATATTGATGAGGGCGAGGGACCAACTCCGGAGGATGTGGCGGAGTTGAGGAAGGTCGCTGATTTGTCTCTCCGAGTCACCAAGGAGACGGCCCGCGCTGTCGGTCGCTCCATGGCGGCAATGGTGGTCTCGGAGAGACATTTATGGTTAAATCTGACGGGCATCAGGGAGAAAGACAGGGCTTTTCTCCTCTGATGCCCCGATTTCGCCTTCTGGCCTGTTCGGCGACGCCGTTAATACCGTTGTCGACAGGTTTCAGGAGGCGAAAAACAATCAGCGGCCTTCAAACAATTTCTCCCTCGCCGCTCAGTCTCTAAGAAGTCTGCCCCCAGTGGGCAGCTGCAGCCTCAGCCAGGTACCAGCTCCTCCACCTACAGGCAGGTTCAGAAAGAGAGCGTCGCGTCTAGAGCCCCCCCACGGCGCTCTCAATCTAAACCGCAAGCCAAGCAGGGCGACCTGAGGGCCGTCCTGCAGGCTAAGAAAACCTCTAAGAGGTCCTAGCCATGCTAGGATCTCTGCGGGCAGCCCCACCCGTGATGGAGCGACCGAGGTCGTCTCCCTCGCGGAGCCCGCAGGAAAACGATGTTGTTCTCCCGCCGTCAAGTACGTTTCGGGACACATCGGTTTCCAGCGATCGCCAGCTGCTTTGTCCACCCCACGAGCCTGCGGACGGGCAGCGATCGCGTTCGCCCATCGAGAATCGTTTTCGGTCCAGTCCTGCCGGAGATCCGTTTCAGGCGGTCGAGAACGAATCCCGACTTAATACCCGAAACCAGGCTCGAGAGCCTGGTTCCCTTGGTAAAATATTTCGATGCATGGAAAAATCTAGCGAATATTCCCCGTGGGCGCTGCGCACAGATACAATACAGGTACAGGCTGCAGTTCGGGTTCCACCCACCCAGGTTCAACGGGGTGGTCTGGACTGTAGTCGACCCGGCGCAGGGTCGGGTATTGGAACAGGAAGTAAACTCCCTGCTGGCAAAGGGGGCTATAGAACGTATTCCTCCACTGGACAGGGAGTCCGGGTTTTACAGCCGCTACTTTATAGTTCCCAAAAGAGATGGGGGGTTGCGTCCGATCATAGATCTCAGATATCTGAACCGCTCTCTGAGGAGATTCAGGTTCAAGATGCTCACTATTCCCATGATCGTGAGTCAGATCCAATCCGAGGATTGGTTCGTCACGATAGATCTAAAGGACGCATATTTTCATATATCCATCCTTCCATCCCACAGGAAGTTCCTGAGGTTCGCTTTCAGGGGCGAAGCGTACCAATATCGGGTTCTTCCGTTCGGCCTAGCTCTCTCTCCCCGCACATTCACCAAATGTATGGATGTAGCTCTAGCACCTCTGAGGCTCCAGGGCATCAGGGTGCTCAACTATATAGACGACTGGCTAATTCTGGCCCAGTCTCAAGAGCAGGTGGTTCAGCATCGAGATGTTGTTCTTGCCCACATCCAGAAGCTGGGGTTGAGACTAAACACGAAGAAGAGCGTGTTAATACCAGCCCAAAGGACTACGTTCCTGGGAGTGGTATGGGATTCGGTCACGATGCGGGCACGATTGTCTCCCGTGCGTGTCGAGTCCATTCTGGCCACAGTGGCTGGGATAAAGCTAGGCCAAGCCATCACTGTCAAGCATTTCCAGAGAGTGTTGGGACTCATGGCAGCAGCATCCAACATCATTCCATTCGGCCTGCTGCACATGAGGGCCCTCCAGTGGTGGTTGAAAACCAAGGGGTTCTCCCCGAGGGGAAACCCAGTTCGCACAATCAGAGTTACGCGCAGATGCCTTCGTTCTCTGGTTATGTGGAAGAAAGCTTGGTTCCTGTCCCAAGGTCCAGTGTTGGGAGCATCATGTCGCCGGAGAACCGTTTCGACAGACGCTTCCCTCACGGGCTGGGGCGCGGTCATGGACGGCCGCTTCACGAGAGGTCTATGGCAGGACCATCATTCCTCCTGGCACATAAACTGCCTGGAAATGTTGGCGGTCTCCCGGGCTCTGAGGAGCTTCCTGACGGACCTCAGAGGTCACCACGTCCTCGTGAGGTCAGACAGCATGTCGGTGGTGGCCTATATAAACCATCAGGGGGGCCTGAGGTCTCGCCCTCTATGCAGACTGGCGCATCAGATCCTCCTGTGGTCCCAGGGGAAACTGTTGTCTCTGAGAGCAACATACATCCCGGGAAGTCTAAATCAGGGAGCAGACGTCCTGTCGAGACAGGGGCTGAGGCCCGGGGAATGGAGACTTCACCCCGAGGTGGTGGAGTCAATATGTCAGAGGTTCGGCCCAGTGGAAGTGGACCTGTTTGCGTCTCGAGAGACGACCCACTGTCCACTCTGGTTTTCCCTCACCCCTCCAGGTTGCTATGGTACAGACATGGCCGAGGCTGCGTCTGTATGCGTTTCCCCGATCGCTCTGCTCCCGGGAATTCTCAGAGAGGGTCCGTCGCGACGGGATCAGTCTACTGTTGGTAGCCCCGTTGTGGCCGGACCGAGTATGGTTCTCAGACATAATATTGCTCCTAGACGGCCCTCCATGGGAGATTCCCCTCAGGAGGGACCTGCTGACACAGGCGGAGGGCTCAATATTTCACCCTCGGACAGAACTATGGAAACTGTGGGTCTGGCCCCTGAGGGGGCACAGTACCTAGAGGCCGGCCTGTCAGCTGGAGTAGTGGAGACCATACTCAGCTCTAGAGCTCCCTCCACGAGGAAACTGTATGGTTTAAAGTGGAATGTCTTTATTAATTGGTGTAGGAGGCGGGAGGTTGACCCAGTTAACTGCCCAGTGGCTTCAGTGCTGGAGTTCCTCCAAGATCGCTTCTCCTCTGGTCTTACCCCGTCCACGCTCAAGGTGTACGTGGCTGCCATTGCGGCTTTCCACGCTCCATTGAGTAATGGGCCTCTGGGGAGACACCAATTGATCGGCACGTTTCCTCCGTGGGGCTTGGAGGATGAGACCTGCGGCTCGTACCAGGGTTCCCTCTTGGGACCTGGCAGTAGTTCTCGAAGGGTTGGCTGAGGCCCCCTTCGAGCCACTGGAGTCGGCTGAGGCCAAGAACCTAACGCTGAAGGTCGCTTTTCTGTTGGCCATCACTTCTCTGAGGAGGGGTGGGAGATCTTCAGGCGCTCTCTATATCAAACGAGTGCCTGGAGTTTGCTCCAGGCAACATTAAGGCCTTCCTTCACCCTAGGCCAGGCTACCTGCCTAAGGTGCCATCTAATGTGGCATGGCCTACGGTTCTGCAGGCATTTCATCCTCCACCTCACCTGACGACAGATGAGCAGAGACTTCATAGGCTCTGCCCTGTCAGAGCACTAAGAATATATATTCAGAGGTCCTCTTCATGGCGGAAGGCGGACCAGTTGCTGGTGTGTTTCGGGTCGCCCAAAAAGGGGCTTCCGGCTTCAAAACAAACCATCAGCAACTGGATTGTCAATGCGATTTCCACAGCTTATCAGGTGCGCGGTATGCCTTCACCTTTGGCTGTGAGGGCTCATTCCACTAGAGGCATAGCGTCCTCTAGGGCCCTTCTCGCAGGGGCTCCCATCCAGGAAGTCTGTGATGCAGCTGGATGGGCTACCCCACATACCTTTATTAGGTTTTACAGCTTAGACATTCCGTCGACACCCGGCTCTCTTGTGCTCGCGTCCTGAGTGTGCCTGTGAGCAGCTTCACACCAGGACAGGCAGGGCGCGTTGTGGCGTAGTGGGTACTCGTTCCCCCAAAGTGTCACTTTGACGCAGTTTGAGTTCCTTCGATAGGGAACGTCCTCGGGTTACGACTGTAACCCTTGTTCCCTGAGAAGGGAACGAGAACTGCATCTCGTGGCCACGCCTTCCCCTGCCTGGGAGCGCTTGCTTCATCACAGAAGCTGACATGTTGTGTATGCCGGTTCCTTATATATGCTTCCGCCTATGTGTCGTCACACATCACGTCATCACGTTGATCCAATCGGAGATTGGCTTAGTTTCATTCATGCTTCAGAGACGCTCACGCTGAGGGGCGTTCCCCAAAGTGTCACTTTACGCAGTTCTCGTTCCCTTCTCAGGGAACAAGGGTTACAGTCGTAACCCGAGGACGTTCTTTAGCAGATTAATTAGGGTGGGAGTAGCAAACTGAACTGGGAGACTTCAACACTTTGAGTATGAATATGTTATGATTCTTTTAACTGGTTAAATGAATGAATCAAAATTTCCAATAGTATATTAGACTACAAATTTCCATACAAGATATGTAATAACCAATGTCTGCTAACCAACAACCCACTCCCTCCAATCATACCTCTCCATCATTCACTCTGACTGTCAAGCTGGTCATATTGAATTTCTACACATCTTGTGTGGCTATAAAACCTCATTTACTCATTAATTTATGGATAATGAATGGTTTCCCCTTATTGTTTTATGTTATCACAACACACACTGTATTACTCATGTATAGGCTAAAGTAACTTTTTTTTTACTAAAGTAAAAGTTAACGTTAACACGAAGGGGGCCCGAAACACAAACTTTTTGAAAACAGGTTTCAAAGACCATATTTTTAAACCATACCTTCTATCCTCTCTGTGTATAAACCTATCCTTAGAAATTACACAACCAGTAAGTGAGTCTTTTCTCTGCTATGAGGAACTGAATCTCTGATAAGCAGACAATGAAAGAGATCCCGTTTTTATCCAACACTCACCTTTTCCTGTAAAGTCTTTAAAAACAGTGTTGTACCTTTGATGTAGGGATGATGCAATTTTGAAGGCCAACCTGAAAATTTGTATCACCTTCATTCCTTTGACAAAGAGCCTATAGGATTTTTCCATTGGCTTTTGGATCATTGCTGAAAATAAACTCTTTGAGCAACAAAACTTTATGACTCCTAAACATCTTGTTCACTTAACTAATCTTCACAAATGAAAACCGTCTGACTTTGGGATGAAATCTGTGATGAAAAACCACCTATAAACTTATTTTAAATAAATAAATAAATAAATAAAGGAAGGAAGGGGGGTCCTCAAATTACTTTAACGAGGGAGAAGCAAGTTCTTCTCAAAATAATTTATTAAAAAGATAATTGCTTTCTAAAAGACATATTCATTCACAGACATTTTCAGTGTTTGATATGATTTAAATCAGAGTTTTAGAAATGTTCTCTAATATTTTATAATAAAAAAGGAACAGAAAGAGACGTGCAGAAAGCTGAATGGTTGATGGACTGTAAATGATGTAAATATGAATCAATATGACTCCTACTTGATGCCAATAGGAGACATGAAGCTTATGACATATCATGATTCACACTGCTTGCTTGCATCAGTTCATGGCCCTCTGGTGTGATTTACTGGAGCACACATTACAAGTATATTATTAAGAAAACTGATGTTGAGACCTGTTTGGTAATGGAGATGACAGTTCACAGAGAAAGAGATATTCATATAAAATAGCAAAAGTGATCAACAACAACTTTCATTTCTGAGAAAAAAGCAACAGTCTAATACTCTGGTCTTATTTTTTGACAAAATTCATGTTTAATTCATTTTTGCTTCCTTTTAAAGGTGAAGTGTGCATTTGTTATTTATAGGGATGCACAATCTGTACCGATATTGGTCAATATTAGAGAATGTTTAATCTATTGCTATCTGTCAACAGTTGATCTTGTTTCTCTCTTTTTTAATAGATTACCATTCCGTTACAGTTAATCTTTAAATAGAGGGAATGCGTGTGACGCATGCGCGTGACTGGAGTGCTGCAGTTCCTTACAGTGAGTGGCAAAAAGACTGAGCGGCTGTATATGTGTTCAGCGTGAATGCCGCAAAAACAAACACAACACATTTAAAATGGGAAAGAGCGTTGCGATTGACTTTACAACTAGATTTGACAAAAAATTGGAGGTATATTTTTACAGACTGCTATAGAAAGAGGAGCAAATGGATCGCTGCAATTCACAGAAACAACTGGACTCCAGTCAGCGAAAGCTGGATCTGCAGTTATCATTTTGTGTCAATATGCTGAATTTAGCTGTAAACCCATACTCATATATTTTGTATTGTTATATATATATATATATATATATATATATATATATATATATATATATATATATATTCCATATTCTGCATTATTGGATGTTTTTTTTAATAAACACTGACTAAAAAAACTATAAAGTTTTAGGGCTGGACGATATGATGATATATAGGCTATATATAACACTGATATAAGTGATCACCCGGATTTAAACCTATATTGTATTTTTATAAAACATTTACAGGCAAATGTGCTTTATGTTTAGGTCTATTTTGCTTTTATTTTCCCGGTGTCAAAATCAGGCAAATATAAATGTCAGGCAACACGATTCCTGGCTGCATGTCAATAATATCTATGGATCACGATCTTTAGTAAGTTGTAAGGAACACTATATTGAGTCCAACATTTAATTTAAATTGATAAAATTGTTCGTTTTAGTCGCATTTTTGCAGTTTCCCCTATTAAATCCAGTCACGCAGCAGATCTTTTGCCACTCGGTCAGGCTGAGAAGGGGGTTGTTCCGGGGGAAAGTCACGTGAATGCATTCCCTCTATATTAGAGAATGTTTAATCTATTGCTATCTGTCAACAGTTGATCTTGTTTCTCTCTTTTTTTAATAGATTACCATTCCGTTACAGTTAATCTTTAAATAGAGGGAATGCGCGTGACGTCACCGTCAGCCGGAGTGCTGCAGTTCCTCACAGTGAGTGGCAAAAAGACTGAGCGGCTGTATATGTGTTCAGCGTGAATGCTGCAAAAAAACAAACACAACACATTTAAAATGGGAAAGAGCTTTGCGATTGACTGTACAACTAGATTTGACAAAAAATCGGAGGTATATTTTTACAGACTGCTATAGAAAGAGGAGCAAATGGACCGCTGCAAATCACAGAAACAACTGGACTCCAGTCAGCGAAAGGTGGATCTGCAGTTATCATTTTGTGTCAATATGCTGAATTTAGCTGTAAAACCATACCCATATATTTTGAATTGTTATATATATATATTCCATATTCTGCATTATTGGATGTTTTTTTAATAAACACTGACTAAAAAAAAATATAAAGTTTTAGGGCTGGATGATATGATGATATATAGGCTATATATAACACTGATATAAGTGATCACCCATATTTAGACCAATATTGTATTTATATAAAGCGTTCACAGGCAAATTTGCTTTATGTTTAGGTCTATATTGCTTTTATTTACCCGGTGTCGAAATCAGGCAAACATAAATGTCAGGCAACACGATTCCTGACTGCATGTCAATATCCATGGATCACTGGATCTTTAGTAAGTTGTAAGGAACACTATATTGAGTCCAACATTTAATTTAAATTGATAAAATTGTTCGTTTTAGTCGCATTTTCGCAGTTTCCCCTATTAAATTCAGTCACGCAACATATCTTTTGCCACTCTGTCAGGCTGAGAGGGGGTTGTTCCGGGGGGAAAGTCACGTGAATGCATTCCCTCTATACTAATAATTTAACAATACTGTTAAAAAATCATTCAAAAATGAATATTAATTTTTTCGTATAGTAAATTATAATGTTGTGATGCTTTAGAGAATTTAAATGGTTGACAATATCTGCCATAACATGAATTATAATTGAATTGGTTTTGGCAAAATGATAGCGTTGTGTTGTTCATCTACATTCAGATCTCAGTGTAATATACGTAAACAACTAATACATTAAAATTATTACCTCACAAAAAAAAAAAAAAAATGTTTAGAAATAGTGGAGCTATCTAAACATTTCTCTATTAGTTTGAAAGTAGCCTATGGATTAGCATTAGCTTACAGTTTAAACTGTGGCATGTGGTTTGCCTAAACATAATGTGCCACTGGACAACATTTTGGCAATATCTTAAAGGTCTAAATTTATTTGAAATACCCTTCAAGACTTTTTTCCACATGAAGAGAACCACAATGTAAGGCAGAAACAGAGAGGAAATCAAGCTGATGCACATAATAACCACAGAATAGGGGAATACACTAATGTCTTCCGTCCTGTCTCTAATATGTTCCTTCCGATGAGTGCGGTTAGAGCTTAGTTTATTTTGTATGCAAAGTTTAAAAGATAGTCAGAGTAACATGATGTGCCCTGAAGCACAATAAATGGTTTTTGTTTATATATTTGTGTATTCAATGAGTGTGTGTGATGTCAAATTTCTTTCTCTGGCATATTTTTCACGGGTAGTTTGTGGTGTCTTGAAACATGTCACGACCACATTCATGAGTTTCCTGCTTGTGTAGACCAAAGATAATCTCGGTCAAATGATTATTTAAAATGACATTTTTTTAAATATTTACAAATGTTTAAAACATTAAAAAAATCAAGACTTAAAAAAGACTAGCTAAAGTAAAGAGGTGGATTAACCACATTTCATTCTGATTATCAGATTTTCACACTTTTCTCAAAAACACTCACTTCAATTGTATGACAAACTACAATCAGATTGATCAAATAATGCACATGATTTTAGTTAATGTTAACTATTTTAAAATAATTCTGTAGATAAAAATATCTCAGATATGAAAATCTGGAAATCCTCACAATCCCAATCACACTAAAGGGTGAATGCAGCGCCCCTTGAGGGGATTTATCTCGTTTATCTGCAGTGTATTGATCCACGTGACAAAGCGAAACCGTAGAAAGTAAAAACGCCTCTCATCATGTGGTATGTAACAGCCTCGAAGGGAAAGTCCATGACGTGTCCGCTTTCTATTCACGGTTTTCTTTTCACATCGTGATGAAATACTCGGAAACAACTTTGTCATGTCAAGTTAAACAAGTCAAACGAACAGCTGCACTAGAAAAAAAAAACATTATTGGGCTATGACTGATTTATGAATAGGCTAAATAATTGTTAAATAATTGATAAATAATGTTAAATAATTGGTTATTTTTATCGATGAGACTGGAGCATGATATCAATAATAACTTGGCAATTTAGGCATTAAAAACTTCAATATCACCGTATTTTTGCTATAATTGGGTAAAAAGTGGACACCAGCCTAAGTCTATTAACATTATTTTATGATGTTAAATAATGATGTTAAATATGATGAAAAAAAAACACGAAAAGATGCTTTCACTGAAACCATATAAATGTATTCTCTCTCTCTCTCTCTCTCTCTCTCTCTCTCTCTCTCTCTCTATGTGTGTGTGTGTGTGTGTGTGTGTGTGTGTGTGTGTGCGTGCGTGCGTGCGTGTGTGAGAGAGAGAGAGTGTGTGGTCCTAATTAGCCTACATTGTGGTGCAAAAAATATCCCCATGAGTAGTAATGCCAGAAATGTTTAACCTCGATTTTTGACCTTGTGGGGAGATTTTATTTTTTTATTTTTATATATATATATTTTTTTTTTGTCAGGTAAACAGCATATAAATCATATATGGGTTAGGGTTAGGATATACAATATACAGTTCATCAGTAAAAAAAGCATTATGGAAACCTAACGTTCAAATTGTGTGTGTGTGTGTGTGTGTGTGTTTACATAATACAGTTTTTACAGTATTAAAAAAACCATTACGCCTATGGAATGTCGTCATAATGATAAGTGCACACACCAACATGTATGTTTGATCTATTTCTTTATTCCATCAGTAAGAAGTTGCTTGAGTATCCTCACTATCAACACTATTAACTTTTGCTGAAAGTAATCGCCACAAGGGGGCAAAACAGAAATGGATGTAGAGTGGACATGAGTATTTTAAAACAGCGTATGAGTTATTAAACTTTGGTAAAAAAAAAAAAAAAAAAAAAAACTGATAAGCTAACTGAATGTATTGCCTGCAATGCATATACGCTGGAAAAACACCCTCTGTTTCTGCATCCTTCCCTTTTAGTCTCTATTTTCATCACTCACGCGCTTTCAAGTTTTAAAGAGTTGAATCATCAATGGGGAGTTTCTAAGCACAAAATAGCGCATTGACGACTGTGAAATTGAGGAACAGTGATAATGCTCAGCATTGCATGCTACTGTCATAAAGCATTCCAGAGCTGCTTGTGAGTAGATGCTTGTTGATGCTAAGTGTCCAATAAGACGCAGGCTGGACTCCATTAAGAGCACAGCTGCTTTGCCATTTTCGGTCAAAGCACATTCCAAATGAGCAGAGGTTTTGTCCACCGCCCAGTAGCAAACTCTTCCACATGCTGCTACTGATAATAAGCTCTGTCAATATCGAGCTCAGCTTATCCAAAAACAAAAATGTGGTTATTATTCACTCACACCCATGTCGTTTCAAATCTGTGTCATATTTAATATTCTGTGAAACATAATAATATTTAGAAGAATGTTTCAAATATTTTTGTCCATACAATCAAATTAAAAGAGGTCCAAACAACAGTGGACTCAATTGACTTTTGTTGTACTGGCAAAAGCATAGAGACTCTAACTGGGTAATAACTCTCAAACCTACCCCTTAAAGGAGTACTTCACTTTAAAAAAAACTTTTGCTGATAATTTACTCACCCCCATGTCATCCAAGATGTCCATATCATTATTTCTTCAGTTGAAACGAAATTAAGTTTTGATAAAAACAGTCCAGGATTTTCTACATATAATGGACTTCATTGGGAACCAAACGGTTCAAGGTCCAAATGAGAGTTTCCGTGCAGCTTCAAAGGGCTTTAAACGACACCAGACAATGAATAAGGGTCTTATCTATCGAAACGATTGGTCATTTCCAAAATAAAAGTTTTATAAGCAAAAATCAGGTGAACTATCTGATTTTATTGGCTTGAAATACTGGTTCATTTTGTGTTAACAAGGTGTGGTTGGCTCACCGATGAAGGGAGCAGTTAGGAAAGTTGGCCCAGAGAAAATCGTAAACGCTGATTTAAAATGCATAAACTGATATTATAATCAGTCAGACAATATTGGTATAATTGTATGACGCACATGTATCGCAGGACAAAATCATGTCATATCAGATTACGTGCCGGCCAATGTTACTGCATTCAATACTGATTTCTAATGAGTCTGAATCATAATACTGCGCTTCCAGAATACGAGGCGTTGGGATGGGAGACTGAAGTACATCTAAACATGGCAATGAAGCTGCCATAGGTACATACAGATTACATTTCAAGCTGAGAAAACAATTCTCTTCCTCTGGCCTTTCCCCCATCCGTGGGGTCTTCCTCCATACACGCAAGGACAGAGACATTTGTACAAAACATGCACTGTATTTCTATGAAGCAGACTGTGTTTTGTGTGGTTTCTCAGACCACACCTTCAGAGGGGTCATTTCTTGCCTTACATGCCTCTGAGCGCATGTAGACTGCCAAAGACTCTTCTTATTTACAGAACAGTTCCTTTTTTGGTGCGACAAGTCTGCACTCACTTCTGAAGGGGAAGGGAAATGCAAGCTCTTTCCCTGAATGAGGAGAGCTGAGCAGAAAATGGCCTAAAATGAAACAGACACATTCTGCAAGTTTGTTTACTTGAGAATAATCCCAAACAAAATGGAATGCATCCGAATATGAAAAAAAATAGGGGCTAACTGTGCCTAAGGTGAACTGGTGTAACTAGTTGTGTGGGTGTGTGTTGCATTACAGGCTTCCCTTTGTCGTGACTGCGTTCCATGCATCTGTGTGAAATTGTTTTTGCATTTATCTATGACAAATTATCTGACTGTTGGTTAATCAGATTGCCTTTCCATGGCATTTTTTCCATTGAAGGCTTGAGCCGGTATATCACGTGACCCGAGGACAGATAGAAACTCAGAAAAAAATAACTAGGCCTACATGAAACTGTGGTTGTAGTGTTGCGAAACTCCTTTTAATCCCTAATGATATACTGCTTCATAGGTGTATTTTTAGCATTTCAGATGTAAACAGGCAAGGCAACCAGTTGGTTGATTATGCAATATTTCATTATCCATACTTCAGCATAGATTTGGAAAGTCTTTGTTGTTGTTCTTCCTTCTATGACTGAATCTTATTTTGTATTTTTCCTTTCTTACTACCTTAAATTTGGCTTCAGTGTTGATCAAGCATATACTGTTGATCCAAACAAGCGTTCTCAGGTGGAAAATTCTGCAGCTTTAATTTTCCTAAAGGTAAAAACAATACATCATGAAAGAGCTGTTGTCATTCTTTTTTATAAAACTTCATAAAATGATTCCCTGAAATGTCTTGACATTAGACTGTAGATATTTGTTTAGCAAAAATGTCCGATTGACATTTCTGCATACAATTTACTGTCCATTGTCCGTCTTTCACAGAATCAGATCTCTTTAGAAGACCTTATCACAGCTGAACCCTTGTCAGTTGATGCTACACCTAAAATTCATGTTACATTTTTTTTAATCTAACAGTTCTTACATAGTGTTTTAAACATTCAGTAGTTGCCCCAACTTTTGCACATGCCTATACAGTATACCATTTAGAAAGTTTGGAATCAGTTAAAATAATAATAATAATTAATACCTTTATTCACAGAGGATGCAATAAATTGATCAAAAGTGACATGAAAGACATAAGTGTTATAAAATATTTCTGTTTCAAGCTACTGCAGTATTTTCAAAGAATCCTTAAAAAAAATTAGGAAGACCATACTAATACTGTGTTTGACCCCCTTTTGCCTTCAGAACTGCCTTAATTCTACTTGCCATTGATTCAACAAGGTGCTGAAAGCATTCTTTAGAAATGTTGGCCCATATTGATAGAATAGCATCTTGCAGTTGATAGAGATTTGTGGGATGCACATCCAGGGCACGAAGCTCCCATTCCACCACATCCCAAAGATGCTCTATTGGGTTGAGATCTGGTGACTTTGAGGGCACAGTTTTAGTACAGTGAACTCATTGCCATGTTCAAGAAACCAATATGAAATGATTTAAGTTTGTGACATGATGCATTATCCTGCTGGAAGTAGCCATCAGAGGATGGGTACATGGTGGCCATAAAGAGATGGATATAATCAGAAACAATGCTCAGGTAGGCCGTGGCATTTAAACGATGCCCAATTGGCACTAAGGGGCCTAAAGTGTGCCAAGAAAACATCCCCCACACCATTACACCACCACCAGCCTGCACAGTGGTCATAAGGCATGATGGATCCATGTTCTCATTCTGTTTACGCCAAATTCCGAACCATCTGAATCTCTCAACAGAAATCGAGACTCATCAGACCAGGCAACATTTTTCCAGTCTTCAACTGTCCAATTTTGCTGAGCTCTTGCAAATTGTCGCCACTTTTTCCTATTTGTAGTGGAGATGAGTGGTACCTGTGGGATCTTCTGCTGTTGCAGCCTATCTGCCTCAAGGTTGTGTGTGTTGTGGCTTCACAAATGATTTGCTGCATACTGTACCTCAGTTGTAATGAGTGGTTATTTCAGTCAAAGTTGCTCTTCTATCAGCTTGAATCTGTCGGCCCATTCTCATCTGAACTCTAGCATCAACAAGGCATTTTTGCCCACAGGACTGCCACATACTAAATGTAATTACCTTTTCACACCATTCTTTGTAAGCCCTAGAAACCCTATAATCCCAGTAAGTGAGAAGATTGTGAAATACTCTAACCGGCCAGCACCAAATTGCCAGCAATGGTCTCTACAATCAAGTCAGACTTGCAACGCTTTTGGGAAACGCATCTCATGACCACACCCCTAAATGCATTGAAGCGACTGCCATGAGGTTGATTGAGGTTGATGGAAAAATTAGAGACCACTGCCAAATCAGCAGTTGCTCTGGATTTATTATTTATATTATAAATAATAAATCCAGAGCAACTGCTGATTTGGCAGTGGTCTCTTAATTTTTTTCCATAGCTGTATATATATATATATATATATATATATATATATATATATATATATATATATATATATATATATATATATATATATATATATATATATATATATATATATATACAGTATATATATTATGATGATGACCATGAGGCTTTTTTCACAAGCAATATAATATCTTACTGACCCCAAACCTTTGACCATGTACAAATAGGTTGCAAGTTACCAGTTCTATTAGTTGATCTATACATAAAGGCATAGCAGTTTGAAGTTTTCCACTCCCTGGTACTTTTAGTGTGTGATCCAACTCTGTAATGATGTAATCCAAATTCATTGTGCTGTTCTTTCTCTGTCTCAGGTGTGGACGTTAATGTGTGTCCTAGTAGTAGGGCAGGGCCCAGCTCTCTGTTTATGTTCCTGCATGGTGAGGTCCCCAACATTTCTGAGGAGAAAACAAAAAAACAAAAAGGGCCATTGGAATGCCCTGAGTGATGAGGCAGGAGGACTGCCGCCCGGATTGGAGTGTTTTCTCCCAGTCATCCCTATAAGGCTTTAGTAGAGTGAGGCTACCGATCTGAGTGCAGCCCAGGCTCCTTGTTTGGGATGTGGGAGGGTGCGGTGAGCAGGGATGGGGAAACTACATAAGTACACCACAAACCAGTGAGAAGCACACCATCACCAAGTGGCTAAATCCCCTCCCCCGGCCCAGCACTGTCAGGGTAAGTGTCATTTACCTCAACTCACACCACTCGCATCCTCGCTCTCTCATTCTCCTTCTCCATCTGTCTACCCGACTTTTTGCAAAACTCAGATAATGTTTTATAAAGCTTTAAGTGCTTTAACTTGAAATTCGCTGTCTATATCTAATTGTATAAAGAAATGGTTTCTGCACAGGTGTAAGCCGCTTTCAAGATGTGTTGGTTAGTCTGGTTGGTGTTTTGTGAGAAAAGATTCCTCTTCATTATTGTGTATTATTGTGTAATGTTTTTACACTGATAAAAAATCAAGTGTTTCTAAGAGATTAGCCTTCTAATACATTTTCCTTTTGTAGAATGATTTCATCTAAACTCAAATTATACTTTCTAAAAGCATTTGTTTTAGAACTATCGCATATCTACATATGTCTGAGGCGGCATCTTTATTTTAGTGTCTGTAGTGTGATTTCATGATGATACTCAATGTTAAAGGCTCTGAGGGCGTGGGTGTTGTTAAATCAAGGTGAAGGTTTTGATAAATCTGGACGCTGTGGAAGCCCATTTGATTTGTGAGGTTTATGACTAAATATGGTTCTTCTGGACCACTGACCCATCCCCTCTTTTTCTTACCCACTCTCTTTTTTCATTAAATATGGTAGAGAGGCAGAGACAAAGGGAGGGAGAGTCTAAAGACAGACATGCTTCTCCATCATTTCCAAATTAGGACATTTTCCCATAGTGCACTCTGTAAGGGCTGCAGGACGGATGTTTAGAAAGTGTGTGTGTGCGTACGTGTGTGTGTGTGTGCACATTTTCTCCAAATTATTACTACAAATTATTAGTATAATTTCTTGCATTACATTAGAATTAGAGTTGAAAATGTTGCCAAAGCAAAGTTTAAAGCAACATTTTAAACAAAGTCTCTTCCCTGCTTACCAGGAAATAACGGTAATGCTTCCTTTTTACAGTACAGTACTTACAGTGTACTTACCTAGAAAGTACTGACTAATATAAGTTAAGTACATGGAACAGGGTAGGTTTAGGGGTAGGTTCAGGGTTAGTACTAGTTATTACCCAGTAATTGTAGTTACTACAATAAGTACATAGTATTTACATGGGTAACTGGACTGTAAAAGGAAGCGTTACCGCAATAACAGTTGAGAATGAATTGGTTTATGAATGAACTTGCCAGGTGCACATGCTTTGTAGTATTCCTTTTCATAGTTTAAAAGGGTGTGGTGAATACTTACTCCGTATATGGCTATTTTCCATCTAAATGAGCACAAACCATTGACTTTTATTGTTTTTATATTCAGCTAATTATAACAGCTATAAAAACTAACCCTACATCTTAAAGAAAAATGCATTTTTTTTGCATACATTTTTCATTTTATTTCATTTTATGAATATTTTTTTTTTCAAGGACAAGCCCACAATGGGATTTCAAACACACCAAGTCCAAAAGGGTATTGAAAACTGTTTAAAAGTATGAATATTGATGACCCTTTCTTGCAGTGATTGTCTCCGGTTGGAGTAAGGAAGGAAAATCTGAGCTGAAAATGTGTGACGACGAAGAAAGTACTGCCCTTGTGTGCGACAATGGATCAGGACTGTGTAAGGCAGGCTTCGCCGGGGATGGACGCTCCCAGAGCGGTGTTCCCCTCCATAGTGGGTCGTCCCAGACACCAGGTGAGCGTCCCTCAACACTGACACTGGGCATGTATATAAGTATCTGATAAGTACTGTAGTACATTTGATACAACAACATAAAATGCTTTGATTGAGCATGTATTTGAGTTTAGCAAAGTGCACTTGCAATCCAAGTAAATTTCAACTATAATGTATGTTTTTGCTTACATAACCTTTCAAAACTTCATGTTATGCCTTGAGCCTTTTACTTATTATTCTTGATCTGATTCCAAATGTTTTGGGGAAAGTTGGACTACATCCAGTACCAGTCTGCATTCAAGTATAGAAGAGATTAAGATAGAATTCCTTAGAACTCACTCTTACTTTTTTGATGGCTGTTTACTGTGTACGTGCCTTGACTGGGTTTTACTTTTTCCTCAGGGTGTGATGGTGGGAATGGGGCAGAAAGATAGTTATGTTGGTGACGAGGCGCAAAGCAAAAGAGGAATCCTGACCCTAAAATACCCTATCGAGCACGGCATCATCACAAACTGGGACGACATGGAAAAAAGTAAGCAGATCCTATCTAACAAACCAAAACATGATGAGTGCAAATAAGGAATAAGTCTAAACAGTCTACTAAAAATATCTCTTTTACTGCAAACTTGGCTTATCATAAGGGTATTGCAATCTTTCCATAATTCTGTTGTAAATTCCATTATAATGGCACTTTTCCTAAAACTATTCAAGTTTATGATGATAATCTATCTCGACCTACACAATCTGCTTGAAGCGTAGAAACAGCTTTCACATTCCACACTTGTGCACAATATGCGCATATCATCCTAAAACATTTGACATGAAAGCGGTTTGTTTGTTGATAATTTCTGTTGTATATGTTAAACAGATCTGGCATCACTCTTCTACAATGAACTCCGTGTGGCTCCAGAGGAGCATCCTACTCTGCTGACAGAAGCCCCCCTCAATCCCTAAAGCCAACAGGGAGAATGTGACCCAGGTAAGAGCTCAACTGAATGAGAAAACTGATATGTATGATCTGTAGATACATTTTCAGTATCATAGAACAGGCCTAGCATTTGGTTTAACGCCTACATTAAGCCCTTAGGTTATTGAGATGTTTATAAGATACACCCACACTAGTTTCACCAGACAAACTAAGGGTGATTTCACTCAGCACCCGCAGCATTTAGACCTAAAAAAATGCACTTACAAATAAACTGATAAGTTGTTTAGTCATGCCACGAGTTTGTAAGTAAAATATTTGTTCTTTTTTGCTCTACATAAATTACACTGTCAAACCTCAAACATGAATGTTGGAGTTGCTGTGTGTGTGCTTTATATGTAGGTCTAAGTGATAATTTAACTGCAATGTCGTAGTAGAAAGTAGTAGAAGCAGTAGTAGAAAACAAATTCACATTGGCTTTAAATAATGTTTGAGGTATGCCTATGTGTAATTTATATTGGAGCTGTAACATAATATGAAAGTCAAGTCATGATAACAACAGGCCTTACATTTTAAATTAAAAATGGCCATTCTAAAAACCCTTAGGAAATTCCCAAACTACTCAAAAATGCTAATTCCAGTTCCATCCATCTCTCAATTTGGTTCTAAGTATATTATAATGTCCGTTTTGCTTAATCTTTCAAAGGTTTGGGGGTCGATGCGATATGTGTGTGTGTGTGTGTGTGTGTATATATATATATATATATATATATATATATATATATATATAATATATATATATATATATATATATATATATATATATATATATATATATATATATATATATATATATATATATATATATATATATATATATATATATATATATATATATATATATATATTTGTTAAGGTTTTAGAAAGAAAAGTCTCTTATGCTTATTTAAAAAAACAGTAAGATGAAAATGTGAATACTGTTACAGTTTAAAATAACTGTTTTTAAAAAAAATAAATGAATTCATGTTATTGCGAAGCTGAATTTTCAGTATCATTACACCAGTTTTCAGTGTCACTTGATCCTTCAGAAATCATTCTAATATGCTGATTTAAGAAACATTTCTTATTATTACTCATTTTAAAAACAGATGAATTTTTTCTTTCAGGATTATTTTATTATTATACAGTTCAATGTTTTTGTTACATTATACAGTACATCCATTTACTTTCTTTTTTTGATCAATTTAAGGTGTTATTGCATTGTTTTGTTTCTTGTTATATTGATTTTGTTTTTTTATTAAAAATTAATTTAAAACACAGACCTTGCTAATGATTTAGCAGAGAGCAGTTAGTTATAATGCATTTCAGATTGCTTCAAATTGCAACGTGTTAGGTTTTCACTACTCATTTAAAGAATTGGGTCATAAGACTTTTTAGGGAATATTTGATTTACTAAAAACAAACAGCTAATCAGATAAAACTGGTCAGGTTGTAAAATTCTCCAGGCAGAGATGACAGTTCTATAGAAATATGCATTGATGCAGCATACACAGAATGACTGATTTTAAGAATCGTTCTGTTCGGGTTGTCAAACAGAACATTTGGGTAATCAGAAAATCTCTTTTTTTACCAGTAAATCAGAAAGCACTTGGTTGATTGTTGGTTCTCACTTTACAGATCATGTTCGAGACCTTCAATGTTCCAGCCATGTATGTAGCTATCCAAGCGGTGCTGTCCCTCTATGCTTCAGGGCGTACAACAGGTCAGTTCACCTGCCAAAAACAGTTAACAGCACATATTTGACTAAAAATGCTGTGAATGTGCTTTACCAAATGCTTTCTTTTTCTTGACTAGGCATTGTCCTTGACTCTGGTGATGGTGTCACCCATAATGTGCCCATTTACGAGGGCTACGCTCTTCCACATGCCATTATGCGTTTGGATTTGGCCGGGCGTGATCTCACTGACTACCTCATGAAGATCCTAACTGAAAGAGGCTACTCATTCGTCACAACTGGTGGGTCTTGACATATACAGTACCAGTATAATGATATGAAACATTATACTAAAATATATACTGTCATGAAACGCTTGACGCACAGGCTGTCTTTAACTCAATCTGCTGGAAATCACATCATTCTCTATAAGGCACGGCTGATTCGTGCTGTATGTATCAGTAGCCATGTATCAGCTTGCAGCTCAACCTTCAAATACAGGTCAGCATTTTCTGTAGGATTTGCCATGCTCTTTCAGAAACCCTCCACCTTCCCCAGCTCCACCTGTATAGATCTGCTATGGGTAATTCATGTATGCTCAACGCATCCTCATCCTCAGGCGTCATATAGTGATGCTTTTGTGACACATCCAACGCACATGGCACCCTTTAGCGTCAATATATCAGCGCTTCGGTTATGGGTAGGTTTAGGGTTAGACCACTAGGAGGCACCTTCTGGCCCATATATATCTGCGTCTCATATTGACACTAAAAGGTGCCATGTGCGTTGGATGAATACGCATTGTCAAAAGCGTCAGTATATGACGCCTTGGGATGAGAACGGGCTGGTATGATATTGTACAGTAGCAGCATGTCTTACTTGCTCACAGCAGCAGTGTAGCAGATCTATTCTCTCAATACCAAACATATCAACATTGTCATACACATTACCAAGTCAAGTCACCTTTATTTATATTACGCTTTTTACAATAGTTTGTTTCAAAGTAGCTTTAGAGTTATAACAGGAAAATAATGTATAATGTTAGAGCCCCAGCTTAAGTAATTTCAGTGATGGTTAATTCTGTTGTAAAAAGTTATTAATTTAGTTCATTTATAGTATCTATGCAGCTGCTCTGTAGAAAACAGTGATGTCATCGTAGAGCTCATTTTAGTTCTCAATGGTGGTAATGCAGATCAATAATATTGTTGAATATTAAAGGAGTAGTTCAATTTTAAGAAACTTTTGCTGATAATTTACTCACCCCCATGTCATCCAAGATGTCTATGTCTTTCTTTCTTCAGTCAAAAAGAAATTAAGTTTTTTGATAAACATTCCGGGATTTTTCTCCATATAATGGACTTCATTGGGTACCAAATGGTTCAAGGTCCAAAAGAGTGTTTCAGTGCAGCTTCAAAGGGCTTTAAACGACACCAGACGATGAATAAGGGTCTTATCTAGCAAAACGATCAGTCATTTCAAAAATAAATAAAGTTTTATAAGCACAAATGCTCACCTTGCTCTGTTCTGTGATGCGCGTTCGCGACTCTCCTGTTCAAACTCGTTTATCCAAATGAACAAATCTTTTTTCGAGTCCATGACTCCAAAGGGTCCTGATAAGACCCTTATTCATCGTCTGGTGTCGTTTAAAGCCCTTTGAAGCTGTACTAAAACTCTCATTTGGACCTGAACCGTTTGGTTTCCAATGAAGTCCGTTATATGGAGAAAATCCTGGAACGTTTTCATCAAAAACCTTAATTTCTTTTCGACTGAAGAAAGAAAGATGTGGACATCTTGGATAACATGGGGGTGAGTAAATTATCAGCAAAAGTTTTTTTTTTAAAGTGAACTACTCCTTTAAGTGTCCCCAACTAAGCAAGCCAAAAGCAAAATGTGACAGTGGTCCCATCAGGTGACAGAATGTAGAAAAAAAAACATTACCATGCCAAACATGCCAAGAGTTGTCATGACAGGATATATATACTAGAGAATATATAATCAATAAACAGTTTCCAGTGGCATAAGAAACATTTACTTAAAGGGGGGGTTGACTGCTTTTTTTCTTTGCATGATTGTGTTTATATGGTGCAATATAACATGTATTCGTGGTTTTTCTTTTTTTAAAAGTCTTATTTTTCATAAACTTCACCTTTATTTTCAGCCGCGCTCTTCTCTGTCCCCTGAACGAGCGGTTGACCTGATTCTATGAAAACACTCCCTCAGAAACGTTCGGTGGGCTCAGATTGGTTAGTTTGGGCTGGTGTGTTGTGATTGGCTAAACTGTCGCTCACTTTGTCCGGAAGGTTAACGCCTATTACCTTTATGGGCACGTCATGAGCTCCGGTCCAGTTGTAAAAATGTGTCGAACTGCAGTATCAGTGAGGCAGAATCAGACCGAGAAAGCCGCGATGAGAGTCAAACAGAACCTCACCACTCTTACTAAACGTTTCTGAATGATAATTTGCAACATTTTTTAACTTTATACACGTTTGTTTTACACAATAGCATCTGACTGGCAAACAATAGCAACTGACTGGCTACTAATACTCAAACAGCGTTGGCAAGTTTACGTTCTTGATCAAATCGAAAATAACGTCATAAAACATATATACATGAAAAATTAATTTACAACATTAGTACTTATACAAAATTCATCACTCACCAGTGGTGGAAAGAGTACTGACAAATTGTACTTAAGTAAAAGTATTGCTACTTAAGTAATAATTTACTTGAGTACAAGTAGAAGTACTGAAATATAATATGACTCAAGTAAGAGTAAATAAGTAGTTTGCTTAAAAACTACTCAAGTAACTATGTTACAAAGTACTTTAGTATTTTTCTATTTTTACCCAAAATGGGGAGATGATAGCGAAATGGAGCGCTAAAAACTCTCATGTCATCTATTTCATTCATACTGAAGGCCCAGTACTGATGCATAGAAGTATTAAACTTACACATTTCAGGAAATGCCTTATATGGATATAATAACATGCAAATAGTGATGTTTTGACTGATGAAACATGAAGACAAACACATTATAGCTATAATATATCTGTGTTCATCAAACTATCAGGTATTTTCAAAAGAATGATGTATGTCTGGAAAGGGATAGTTCACCCAAAAATGAAAATTAGGCCACGATTTACACTCCCTCAAGTCATTTTAGAAGATATGACTTTTCTTCTTTCAGTCGAATACAATCAGAATTAGGCTATATTAAAAAATGGCCTGGTTCTTCCAAACTTTATAATGGCAGTGAATGACTGGAGAAAATTTGAAGCCCAAAAAGTGCATCCATCAATGATAAAAGTGCTCCACATATAGACTACTAGCTTTCTCTGTTGTCAAGAAAATAATTTTTATTACTAATTTTGAAAAGTAAGGTGAGATCATTTGAATGTTTGGATTTGAATCATTCATAATTGAAAGCAAAGAAAGTTAATGGAGAGGTCCGATGAAAAAGGTATGAAAACAATAAAACAGTATGAATAAAAAAATTCCAGTAAAAAAAAAAATAAAAAAAATCCTCTTTTTTTTCCGTTGTAGCCTACCGAAAATGTGCTGGGAGCCCACTGTTGCTATAGGGGACGAACTACACTTTTATATGCTGCATCTGACTGACAGCTAAATCATTCACTTTTTTTCAGCTTTGTACAAAGTTTGCTTCATATATTTAGTTTAACTGTATTGTTAAACAGGGCGAGCTTTACAATTAATTTGAACTGTGTGCATGTATTTTAGACACTTACATTGTTCTTGCTCCGTCCATGCAAACCACGTCCATGTTATGAGCCGAGCTTTTTTATTTACTGCAACTGCTCAGTGCTCTGGTATTATCAATGGTATGACCCATTTCAGTAGTTGCCATAATTAAATATGAGCAGAATCACTCAACTATACTGAAACGTTAGCGCTACTGATTCAAAACACGAGCGTCAGTGATTGAATGTCAAGCGCGGTTTGAACGCACCACCCCCAGCCGAACTAGAGATTTTGATTGGTTTTGCACCCGAGTCAGACCTGTCTGTCATTGGCTGAAGGGCTTCAGATCTGTCTGTTATTGGCTGAAGCGCAGTGCTCCACCGCAGTAGTTTGAATTGTCTGTCAAACGCCAGCTTGCCCTGTTGCTCCGTCGGCACCTTTGTCAAAGTACTTTGTACTTTTTATGAAATATAAATGTAGAGAAGTTGAATATTGTATTTTTATTTTACTCAAGTAAGAGTAAAAGTACCATAATTTAATTATACTCAAGAAAGTAGAAAAAATAAAAAAATCTACTCAAGTACTGTAACGAAAGTGTTTGTAATTAGTTACTTTCCACCACTGTCACTCACTAGCCTATAGTGGCAATAAAGCCAGCGCTAGCATTTGAAAAAATAAAACACAAGGCTTCGTCTGGAATTATACATGCAAATACATTTAAAATGATTAAGTCTTAGCCTACTTACAGGTTGTGGCCCAACAACTGCTGCCTCTGGTTTTAAAGTTGGATCTGTTTCATGTTTTAGTAACAGTTTCTTGTTGAATCCGGTGTTGAATTCGTGGAGATTCTGGAAGCTGTCTTCCGTAAAATGCGCAGCACAGAGAGCTAGATTACCATCGTCACTTTCAGGAACATAATCAAACATAAATTGTATCCATTGTTGACGAAGTACAGCGTCCGTGGAAGTCCGAGACACAGAAGACCTGACAGCTGCGTGAACACACACTCGACGAGCTGGAGGCTGGAGCTTCTGAAAAATGCGCATGCACTTTTTTGCATTTTCCGGAGGGAGTGGTTGATGCAAATGTGTAGGTTAGTGACGTACCATAACCTAGCTGTAGTCCCAATCGAAGTCATTTTTGTACGCAATTATTCTTCCTGATATTTAAAAGACGATATCTCTGCTTACACTGAACTTTCAGCGCTGCAACTTTGCAAATACTGTTCATGCACCAACAGCAACATTACACACTATTTAAAATGAAAAAAGTGAAATGGCAGTCAACCCCCCCTTTAAATTATGATTAAATAATGATAAAAGACTGATTTGCATCTCTGTCATCTGCCTTCTATAGCTGAAGAGAAATTGTCCGTGACATCAAGGAGAAGTTGTGCTATGTTGCGCTGGACTTTGAGAATGAGATGGCCACCGCAGCCTCTTCCTCCTCCCTGGAGAAGAGCTATGAGCTTCCCCAATGGACAGGTCATCACCATTGGCAATGGAGAGAGTTCCGCTGCCCTGAGACACTCTTCCAGCCATCCTTCATCAAGATAAGGATTTCTTCCCATCTCTTTTCAAATTATGAAATCAGAGCACATATGCTTAAATGCATTGATTTGCGCTTTGTGTTAAGGAATGGAATCGGCTGGCATTCATGAAACCACTTACAACAGCATCATGAAATGCGACATTGACATCCGTAAGGACCTGTACGCTAACAACGTGCTGTCCGGTGGTACCACCATGTACCCTGGTATAGCAGACAGAATGCAGAAGGAGATCACTGCTTTGGCCCCCAGCACCATGAAGATTAAGGTTCTCAGGCTGATTAAATCATTTCTCCCCTAATGCATCAAGTTTCCCCTCTAGCCAGGGTTACTCATAAAACTAAAAAAACAACAATGTAATTTTAAAATTATTCGAAATAACTATATATATAAACTTTTTTTTCTGAAAATCTCAACACTGACACTGATTCTACCCTGTATGTACACAGATCATCGCCCCACCTGAGCGCAAGTATTCAGTATGGATTGGCGGCTCCATCCTGGCCTCTCTCTCCACCTTCCAGCAGATGTGGGTAGAGCCAGCAGGAGTACGATGAGGCCGGGCCATCCATTGTGCATCACAAGTGCTTCTAAACGCCACTTTCAACCTGGTTCCCTGAATTCTGCTATTGCTTCATAGCCTGTAAACTGTAAACGTACTTCCTGTTTTGTCTTTGCACTGCCCACGTCTGTTTGGAATTAATTATGTTAAGTCATGACAATTTTTGTGTTGTTTTCAATGGGTTCAAAAGCTTGAATGTGCTGCCAATATGAAGATTTGGGAGATTCTTTGGGATTATGAGACTCCAAAGATGAGGAGAAGACATGGAGGAACGGGGCTCATTCTCCCTTTTGTGTTAAAACGCTATGAGGAAACACAACTGCATGTCAGCTTTCAGGCAGTCTGTATGGACATCATATCTCCATGAAGGAATAAAGCTCTGCAATAATAAACTGTATTTCACCTCTTTTGTTTCTGCACCACAAAAACAGCTCAGGCTTAACATCTGCACAAAATAAAAAGCCGTTAAATTAATCATTTTAATGTGTAAATATTCCTCGGTCTATCCTTTTTTTTACCGTAAATGATTTATAATTACTGTACACACATAAAGACGTTTTATCACAATTTCTAGAGAGGGTTGACTCACTCAATTCTTGTTGAAAATGACAAATAAGCCCTTTTCATCCTATATAACCACTTTCAAATTTCCCCATCTCGAGTTTGGCCCATGTATTAATCAAACTCTTTTGGATTAAGGGAGTAGTTCACTTAAAAAAAAAAAAAAAAACTTGTGCTGATAATTTACTCACCCCCATGTCATCCAAGATGTCCATGTCTTTCTTCTCTTCAGTCGAAAAGAAATGAAGGTTTTTGATGAAAACATTCCAGGATTTTCTCCAAATAATGGACTTTAATGGGAACCAAACAGCTCAAGGTCCAAATGAGGAGTTTCAGTGCAGCTTCAAAGGGCTTTAAACGACACCAGACGATGAATAAAAGTCTTATCTAGTGAAACGATTGGTCATTTTATGATTTAATAAAAGAAGACCCTTATTCATCGTCTGTTGTCGTTTAAAGCCCTTGAAGACTGCACTGAAACTCTCATTTGGACCTTGAACCGTTTGGTTCCCCAAATGAAGTACCATTACATGAGAAAATCCTGGAATGTTTTCATCAAAAACCTTCATTTCTTTCGACTGAAGAGAAGAAAGATGGACATCTTGGATGACAAGGGGGTGAGTAAATTATCAGCAAAAGTTTTTTTGCGAATTACTCCTTTAATGTTTCAGATTTGCATACCATGGTTAATTAAAATCACGTGTAGCATGTTTGGTATCTATGAACTCCAATTTTTGCACCCTATTTGTTAATTTACATTACATTTTGCTAACTCTGTGACACATTAGTATTATACAAATCTTAAACGTTTTACTCCTACACACCCAATCAAATTACAAACTTAAATGGCCTGTTAGGACTTCATTTGTTTTAATTTAATTAGCAGTGTTAAAGAAAAGTAAATGATTTGACTGGGAAAATAAAATATCAAAAGTCAAATGCACATTAGGTTCAAAGGACAAAGGATATAATGTTGAATCATGTGTGAGCAATCTCTCACCGGTGATGAATGATTGCTCCACATTTCATCATACTTACATGTATCACTTTGCTTGGGAAAATTATGATGATGACGTGTTTCACTTCAGTCTAAATCCTTTTAGACTGAAAAAAAAGTCGCAGCAGAGTTTTTTTTTACCCCCATTTTATTAACAAATGAGGAGCGGAAAGAAATGGTGCATGTACAAACACATTATCCTCCTTGTACTCTACTGTGCACAGAAGCCACTGACACACAGCCACACACTGGAGAAACAATCCAATGCCACACTGTACCAGAAAAACATGATATACTTTCAGAACTGCATGGATAAGATCATAACTCGTCATCATACATGAAATTTCATCATGTGCTGCAAAATTATTCTCAAACCATAAAAGTAGTGGAGACAAAAATCAGGCAGTTAAAATGAGGGAATGGTACCCTGAGATTAATGCAGTCAAGGCCCTTATAGGTATTTGCTTATTCTGTAATGGGATCTTTGGTGTGGGCTAAGAGATCCCAATCTTGTTTATGCTTTTCAAAATCACTTGTAATCTGATCCACATTGTGAAAAAAAACAGAACTTGAAAAGAAACACAGTCAGCTCATTGGCCGACTTCATATTGCGTCACTGGGCTGATGTTGGAAAATACTTTTTCTTTTTTTGTACGCCTGAAATGGTCTCTGAACTGAAAGCCTGAATTGAAGTATGTGTTGCATTATTATAAGGTAGATTTACTGCCTTACAAAGCATAATTATTAAGCATTCGATCACTAAAAATGATACAATATGTAGCAAGGCCTAAAAAATGACTCTCGTAGCAAATCATTCATCTTTTATACTTAGAAAATTCAGTTAGTTTTAAAAAGAAATATCGCTTATTTTGTGTATATTGTGTTTACAGTGAGAACTGCAAGTGATACCAATGGATATCAAATACAAATCACACACAACTTCCTTTTAAAAGTTACTGAAAACAATAGCAGCCTCATAGTATGCCTTGATAAATGACGCCACCTTGAGGACAAAGAACCAAAACAGTAGTCAGATCATAATAAGCAGTACAATCCGACCACAATATTTTTGATAACACCTGGCCACAAACAAAAAGCGCATGATGATGATGTACAAAAAAAACACAAAACACCATTCGAAACGTTTCAATAGCTTTCACTAAACCTGCTCACAGCAAACTGTGCAGCTAGAGGATTTAGCAGTACCTTTTTGTAAAATAAATAAATACAAAAAAGCCTTCGAGTAAAGAAAGATATAGATAGATATTTTCAATGGTTTGCTGATACTGAAGTATTTCCCCTCTTCATCTGTCACCTGATATCAGTAACCTGTCGTTTTCGAAGTCTTTCACCACAATGTGCTTGCAAATCTGCAAATAGAAAGACATTTTTCACTCTCTAATGATGTTTCACTTTTAATTCCAACACTCATAACAGAAGGCATATGCAGTACAGATGCTGATTTTCATATTCACGGTTGTAAAATAAATGGTTCTTACAGTGAAAAGAGGGGGTCTTTAAGTGGGGTATGAAAACCTTTCAATCTGCATCCGGCCACTTCTCCCATTCCAGCACTGGTTAGTCGGAACACTCTCGACTGAAGCAGAAAAATGACAAATCTCAATGATGTGTGTTGTGTGTGTATAAATACTATATATATTTACAGTGGGGCCAAAAAGTATATAGTCAGCCACTGATTGGCGAGTTTTCCTACTTAGAATATATAAGAGAAGTCTGTAATTTTCATCATCAGATACACTTCAACTATGACAGACAAAATGAGAAAAGTAGCATTTTTAAAGATTTTCTTTTTAAAGGTGGAATACCTAAGATTTTTGCATTAAAATATTCCCAAAATCACAAGACCAGTGTTATATATTTAGTTAAGATGATAATTTACAATATTCCAAATGTTTCAAACAATGTTTAAATCGCGAGAAAATTGAGATTTTAACCAAGGAAACGGGGCGTGTGAGCTGGGAGTCGCCAGTCAGATCGCGTCATATGCGCGTTACCTCGGTTTCCGCTCGTACTACATGTAGTCCTGGACAAATGCGGAAGTTGTAGTTGTGCGTTAGCATCCATCAAGCAACAAACGTCAGCTTGTTTCGCGCATTTGTTATGGAATGGTGCACAATTATTCTTTTCAATTATTCTCGGAATGTGAACTGTTGGCTGTAAAGGGGGCACACCGGACTGAAGAGCCGCGCCACGTCTAGGACAAAGTCCAGTATCGCACACCGGACGCGCACTTTCTCATCAGTATATGGCCAGCAATATTGTTATGTTTAATGACATGAAAGGAAGATAATGTCTGTTCTATGTTATGATTGTACTGTACAATTAAATACAATCGTTGCTGACTCTGCAGTCTGAAAACTTTACCTCAGAACATCCGTTAACTGAATGAATTGAGAATATCACCTGAAAAATCTAATAACATCAACAATTGTCTTTCCAGCAGCTGATTTCTGTAAATGAATGCAAAACTAAATGCATATTGCAGCATAGGGCGAAGTCAGCATCCATTAGCAACGATTTGACTTCAAACCCTCTCCACCATAGCTTCGTCCAGTGACTCGTACAGTAACATCTGTGATAACTAATTTAGTTTTAAACCTGACTTTGCGGCTATTTCAGTTTAATGAAAAACAAGCATGTCATTTAAACGCAACATTTATAGAAATCAAACTTTACCTCATCCATGACAACTAATTTTCATTCCCGTCTGACTGATTTATCCACGGTGGAGTTGAAAACAACAGTTCCCATCATTCTGCGTTCCTCCACGTCGTCATCAAGCAAAGCCGTTGTTGTTGTTTTGAATGTAGCGCCCTCTAGCGACATGCAATTTTAGGTATTGCAGCTTTAAGTTATGGTGGAAAATAAGTATTTGGTCAATAACAAAAGTTCAACTCAATACTTTGTAACATAACCTTTATTGGCAATGACAGAGGTCAAACATTTCCTGTAAGTCTTCACCAGGTTTGCACACACTGTAGCTGGTATTTTGGCCCATTCCTCCAAGCAGATCTCCTCTAGAGCAGTGATGTTTTGGGTCTGTCGCTAGGCAACACAGACTTTCAACTCCCTCCACAAATTTTCTATGGGTTGAGGTCTGGAGACTGACTAGGCCACTCCAGGACCTTGAAATGCTTTTTACAGGAGCCACTCCTTTTGTTGCCCGGGCGGTGTGTTTGGGATCATTGTCATGCTGGAAGATCCAGCCATGTTTCTTCTTCAAGGCTCTCACTGATGGAAGGAGGTTTTGGCTTAAAATCTCACAATA